>MU399937.1:0-103391 GCA_022578945.1 Hypoxylon fuscum | reverse complement strand
AAATTATAAAAATAATTATTTTAATTTTTATATAAAAATTATAAAAATAATTATTTTAATTTTTATATAAAAATTTTAAAAATAATTATTTTAATATTTATATATAATTTTTTTAATAATAATTAATTTAAATTTATAATAATAACTTATTATAAAAAAAATATTATAAAATCTTTTTAATAATTATATTATATTTAAATTATATTTTATTTTATTATTATTTTTAAATTAAAACTTATAATAACTAAATCGTTACAACAACACACTTAGTGTAAAGAAAAAGGATATATTAATTTTTTCGGCAATTCTAACAGAGGATTGCATCCGAATGTATCGACCGCTCTCCTTTATTTAGAAATACTCGCAGTTCTTTAAGACTCAAATCACGAATGCCGACTACGAGGCCCAGATGGAAATTGAGCTCCAGACTATGCAAGACGTATCTGAGAAAGTCACCAGGATGGTAATCGACACGACCGAGCGTAGGGCTACTTTGTGGACCGAACAAACCCTCTCGATGGCAGATGGGTCTAAGAACGTTCACGAAATGATCTGGGACTTGAATTTCTCTGAAGATGGGACTCGGATCACGCAGATCTTGGAGTTCGTAGATACGCACGAGGCTACCAAGGTGTTGGAACAAATCTTGGCCAATATGGGAGGGGAATAATTGAACTACCTTCCTCTACCTGAATGAGTCTTGGGCAGTACTAGAATTGGCTCGCTACTCTAGAAGTTATGTAGTCCTTTTTAGTGGATCTACATAAATCGCCTGAATTACGGCCGTATTACTTTATCCCAGTATCTCTGCGCTTAGGCAAATTTGTGTCAAACCGTTAGCATCTACAAACTACCACAAGATTCGAACTCCCAAATAATTTCATAATTTCTAGACATGTTAACTGTTACGCCCTTCGGTGCAGCTCAACGGCAATGTATGGTCCTGAGCTGGCAGCAGTTGGCTTAACGGCCGAGTGGATTCCCAAACCATGGAACGTTCTAGATCTGTCCGCGCGGATGGTAGATTCGAGACTGGCATAGATCTAGGTCCTATCATAACACCAGGATGTAAACAGTGAATTTCGGGGTTGATTGACAGCGCCGAAAAGGGTGGGGTAGTCATCCTTCTCGACGGTCGAAGGACGACGGCCGAGGGCACCGACCTAAGTATAATCAATAAGCGAACAACAACTGGGTTGGTCCAACCATCGCCAATGAGGTTTCGCCAACCATAAAGTGCTATAGCGAGGAGGTCCTTGGGCCTGTGCAGGTTATTCTGAACGTCGATACTCTAGATGATGCCATGGGGAATATCAACAATAACGAATGGCAACGGTGTGGCCATCTTTGCCGAATCTGGAGGAGCAGGAGAGATATTTAGAAGGAACATAGAGGCCGACCAACTAGGCATCAATGTACCAGTTTCTGTGCCACTCCCTCTGTTTTCTTTTGCAGGCGACAAGAGAAGTATCGCGGGAGACGGTGCGAGTACATTCTACGGTCGAGCAGGTGTAGATTGAAATATTTTTGGGGGAGATCGATAAAGCGACCGGAGTACCAAACCTTCCTGGGCATGCTGGCAGGAATCAGCACATTGGTGCTGGACCGCGTGGCGATGCAACCAAAATGGAAACATGAACGCTTCTCGTACCGTACGTATGGTGGTGTTTGTAGACGAGCATCTGTGGCTTTTAGTTTCCTGGAGGTTGGTAGCAATTGATGGAGTGGTTGAACCTATCCAAAGTCTAAACACGCAAGTTTGGTACCTGATTCTACGGTTATCAACTGGAAGCCGTGGCAGATGTCAACTTGCGGAGCAGCCCTAGTGTAGTATACTCTAAGTCTTAGATAATATGATGTAATTTAGGGATACGTAGGAAAACCTCGTACGAACTATTCACGAAAGTGCAGAATCATTACACGTTAGCCGAGGGATCAATCAGACAAGCTGCTGATACTGAACCAAATAGAGCATCCTTCAAAAACGTTGTCCTTAGGTAAAAAGGACAATCTAGGTAGTTGTCATAATAGCTACGCATCGCAGATAACATCTCGTACTTCAGCCATGATGCCAAACGTCACGAGATATTTGCACACTTCTAACAGGCCGAGAGCCAACAATAGGTACCCATAGAGTTAAATACAGAACACTGAAGATTTTCTTTTGCTCCCATTTTGATTTTCTTGTTCCTTTCACTTGTCCCGTTGTTTTATTCATCGTCATCGTCGTCCTATTCACCTCTCTCGCCGTCTTCTTTTGGGTTCATGGTATAGTTACCATGAGACCGCCCTCTTTGATATAATGAATGCCGTGTTTTTGTAAAATACCGATAACCGTTATGATTTTGCTTCTGGGAGCTGACAGCCCATAATATTTACAAGGGCTTCGTGATTAACGTAAAGCTACCTTAGGTACCCAATGATGTCGGAGATCACAAGCCAATTCTCTATTTATTATCTAACAGCCCTGTCCATTACAAGAGTACTTTCAAGTCTGGAGTTGAAAAGACGCTTAGGATCTAAAATGTTAACCGTGAAAGTCTGCTGCAACCCCTATTCCCCCAATGCCTAGCCCCCGGTCTCTTTAAATCATAGGTAATAATCAGTAGAAATCCATAGAAATCTTTATGTGTTCTAGTAGAGCTACTGTCCGACTATGAGCGTATGAAATCGAACCCCATCATCCAAGCCCTACGTTGAACGTCAACAGTTCTACCGATCTCCCCCTGCCTTACGGCCCCTTATCTGTTGCAGATAGCTAATGTACTTTATACAAAGGCTGGATACCTACAAAGCCCCTAATAGGTACATAAATGTCTTCAAGCCCTAGTCCCCAAAAATAACCATCAATTTTTCTTCCTCCCTTCTGCCTCCCTACTACCACCACTAGCATCATCATCATCGTCACTTCTCTCTTGGTCCTAACCATCAAGGTTTCTCTCTCCCATTCCGGCTCCCCTCCCCTAGACAGGCCCAGCGAACATAATCCCAGATTCGAAGAACCGTCCTTGCTACCATAGCTCTCTTGTCATCCCAGAATTATTTCTTCGTCGACCAAGCACCAACCGGCGTCCGTGCCATCCCTCGAAGCAACCTCCTAATGCTCCTAATATCGAGAGTCTCTGCAACCTTCCAAGTATTCCCCTGCGTTCGTTATGCGTCTCGACGATCGTTACGGTCCTCGGGTTCGAAAGAGCCTCGGGCGTCCGGTTCGCTGCGTTCCTTACAACGTTGGCGCAGTATTGTACCAAAGGGGACGAGGAGCCTGGCCGCTTACCAAGCCTTTTATTACGAAGTCGTGGGGGGTGGTGTTCGACGACGCTCAGCGATCCTGCACAAAGTTCTACCCCTTCCCCCTCACCCCCTCCCTTCCCCAGTAGAGATCCCGATCGGCGATCGTGGAGGCTTTGGCCAGCATCGTGCGTTTCGAGGAATTCTTCTCTGCCTAGGTCTTGAAGTCAGTTGTGAAGCTAACAGCTCCAGCTCTATGCAGGCCGACCTCGCAGACCTACCGCCCCATCGTAACGTCACCAAATTGATCGCCGGTTTCCCCGAGCTGTTCTCCGACATCTCCAACATCTTGCTTTCCCCCGAGCCCCGCGTACCATGGACAGGGGACTTTTCTTCGTTCGCTTGTTGTCGACAACTACCCAGTCCTGCGATTTTGTTAGCGAGCCAGCAATACTCTCCCACAGTTCGTTCCAAGCCTCTTCCCGCATCTTCGGTTCCAAATCAAATCAGCGTCGTCCCATCAGCTCCCATACTTGTCCAAGACTCCCCGGGATTAGGGGCAGTACAAGCTCCGGGCTGTACGTTCCAGGTTCCATTTCTTGTGACGTACGCGCATAGCAAGAACAACACGCACATTCCAAATCGCCCATCGCCCGCGCTGCGCATACGTACTAATTAATATTTATTCAACCAACAGAGAACTACACCTAACAACTGCGACCCCTGAACTATCTTAGGTACCCAAGGGGCGGACTACTCAGATATCTACCCGACTTGGTCACACTATGCACGTCTTCCGAGGTCGGTGGACAGGCTCTAGACTTCACCGATCCGGCCTCTGCCGATGACGTGACTAAGAAGATCGAATTTCCGATGAGAAAGCTTCTATGCCGTACATTCTCGCGGTAGGAAGGAAACCTAAAGAAAATGCATCCCTAACCTGTAGGAGTGAGTCACAGTAGCAGTACATTCTAACTTGAAGCAAAAAAAAAAAGGAAGGGGGTAGGATGGATAGGCCCCCTGTGGGTACAAGCTACCCCCCTGAATTTGTACCTACTGTCCAAGGACTTTCAGACCGACCAAATCGATCGGTATTAACTACCCGAGACCGAAAAATCGTCTATCACCTAACAATCACATTTCTCTGACCAATGCCATTTTTTGACTTGCTCAGACCAGGAATTTCTAGCCCCGAGAGGTAATTGCATGCACGTTTATGAGTCTACGAAGATACATCTCTATCATAGGGGGTTACCCACTAACAGAAAATGGTTTACTAGCACTGTAGGTTTCGCACCTAATGATCAGGTAAGTGCCGCTCCTACTTTCCCTTCTGATATTATTCCCTTATTCTCCTAGTACAGTGTCACTCCATTATTTATTATTTTTATCCACACAGCTACTTGTGAGCTTTCCTAGCAATGGACCTGTGATGTCACAGAACTAGACCGAAGTCCCGTCATGGCGTGGGACCACACCTTGCATGGTACAAAACGGGGAGGAACCAGAAGCCTTTACTTCCTTTCCCCAAACATGTGCAGGCGTTATAGTGTGGCAGAAGTATATTTTCCCCTTGTGGATAGCTTGTTTAGTCACTACTTGCCTAATATATGCCTAATATATATTAATAAAAGCACCTTCCCAAGGTTTAAGGGGGGTGCGACCGTTTCTCTAAGTCTTCTTGCAAACGCTATATACTACAATCACCTCATCAAGTGTAACCACACCCTCTGTGACAAGGGGGAAAGGACGTAGAAATGCTGGTCGTGCCACAATATTCGGCTAATCAGACCAGCCTCGATCTGAAGATTAGGCAGCACACTGACGGCTGGGGTAAAGCGCCAGTGCACAAAGGTTCATTATGACACATTCTATCCTAACTGCAGCGATCCAAGGTCAGTTGTAGAAGGAAACATTAAGTTTATTAGGTCACTCTCCACAAGACAGGCCCTGGTTATGCACACAGCACCATGAAACGAGTGGACCCAGTCTCAGCTTAAATACCTGGCTCTCCCCCCTCTCCCTCTTCTGTCTGTTTCTTCCCTTCTGTATCATCATCTCATCTTCATAATTCTCTCCTTGCAATACTCCTCCTTAGCTGGAGTCGATATGCCAACTCTACCAGTCTGGTAGACGTTGGAGGTCTACTACCTTAGGTACCTAACCTACTCTACCACACATCTTTCAATACTTGAGACTCTTCTCTTAGATAAATTATCGTTGAAACTTCAAGATACCCGTCTCCTCAAGAAGAGGACGTACACTGTGAACTGGAGGCCGCAAGAGTCTCCTCAATGGGCGACTCCAAGCTCACCTCATCTAGTCGTAGGTAAGCTGACGAGTCAACTCCTTCGTCCTCCAATACCTAGAGACTGACATTTTCCTCTGCTACTACGCAAGACCCTAGTGATGATTCGAACTGGACGAGAGATGCATGGACTTCGAGCTCGCAACCTCCAAATCCATCGAACCACCACCTTCGTCCCTCAGACAGGCACAGGAGAATACGTGTGTTGCTGATGTGGGGGCGTCAGAAGCCTGCTGATGCTACAAGCATGCCGTCGTTAGAGCTCGAGCAGAGGTTGGAGACCGCTTACGGTATTTTCCCTTGCCCTCCCCAGTCGTATCCCTTGACATATCCCTTGACATATGTACTGACCGTCCTCTTCGCAGAGCTCCTGTCTCCGTACACGAGCAACACATTATCAGTCGCGACTCTCCCTCCCTCTCTCCTCCTCCCTTTGAAGGTTCCACTCGGGGTTGGGTATCGAATCCAACTGGACTAGACTTGTTGTCACATCTCCAGAGTTGGAAAGGGCTCGCAAGCCTCGGCGTTTCCCAAGGAACTTCGTGAGTTACAAGCTCAAACCCATGCTCATGCAAGACAGCTGACAATGTCTTAGGAGGTTTCATGGGGGTGGTCGACAAATGATGATACACTTCGCATGATTAGATCGAAGCACATGTGTCGATAGAATGCCGGAATCTTTGCATTGGAGAAGCATCTCGCTAACTACGACTGGTTCTGGCGCGTTGAGCCCGCTGCAAGCGCATTGCCCATCTCAAGTCCCTCAAGAATTTGAATGCTCACCCTTCAACTCTACCTTCTACAGGCGTGAGCTATGGCAATCTCTAAGGAATCAAAAAATCCCTCTTCCCATGGCGAGGAATCTGAAGCTGAGAGCCCGCCATACGTTGATGCATCAATCATCTGCGAACTCGATTTGTTCTTCTACCAGTCGCACTTAAATACTTCGAGGCTTTAGCCATTCTACGAAGAGCGCCCAGCTCGACCTTATAATCAACGTTTTTAGACCAATTTTTACTTCTACTTCTTTTACCCGAAGGTCTTCAAGGAATTCAATTCCTCTACAGTCCGGCTCGTACAGCAAGCCGAGCACCAAGTACTCCACTCCAGCAACAAGACAGCCGGATGTGAGGCTCTTCCACTTTCTAGTTGAAGCGGCACCTACTCCGCATTCGTGGCGAGCTAGTGGGCTTGCGAAGGTCCTATCTATCGAAACCAGAAGTCGGTGATAGAATTATCAGCACTACAGCCATAGCAACAGAAGATGAGGACATAACTCGATCGCTACCACAAGAGAAGGAAAGAGCTAGAGAGGGACATGATCACTACCACACCTACATGCCCCCCCAAGGTTCGAAGAGAGAAGAGGAGGACTCGTTATTCTTGTCGACCTTGGAGCAATCCTGACATGGGATCCGAACCGAGCGATCCTATCTTGCTTTGTACAAATCGACTCCTTTTCGGCGGTTGCAAAATGGCAAGACGGCTTCAGCGCGACTCAAGGCTTCGTAGAACGTATGACGACTACGTCACCAAGACCACGTCAAAGCCACGCCCCGATGTTCCTACGCGCACCATCGCCGCCTGAGGCTTCGTCAAGCTAGCACGCCATCATCTCTCCCTTCACGGCAGGGAAGATTTCTCGCTTCACAACCCAAATTTTACCTTACCTTACTCTTCCAGCGTACTGCCACACCCACAGTTCATTCGTGGCTCTGCTGCCGCGTAAAGCAATGGCGGTGGGGGTTGTGATTGTACATTTGCGGCGATGATCTAGAGCAGCACCACCACCACCATCGCTTTATTACGGCTCCTGACTACATGCCCAATGATCAAGTCGTTTTCCGATATTGTTTCAATATCACCGGTATTACAGAGACAACATTCATGACCGGCGCTTTGACTCACAGAAGGTTCGATGTTGGTGATCTTACGGCACCGGTGGAGGTGCTACGAAAAAAGCACGAGCAACCAAGGCCACCAAGAGTGGCAACAACATGACGACCATGCCGGTAAGCCTAAGCCCAAGTCCGACAACGGGTGGCCTTTTCAAGTAAAGCCTGATGGTTAGTCCTATTCTGTCGATGATAACCTGCCAGCTTGCTGATTGGATATGTAGCTACCTACTTACGTAGCCTACCTACCAGCGCAACCATCGGAGGATCCATTGCTTCGAGAATACGGCTTGTCGGCACTTGCCTTACTTTAACGGAAGCTTTACACTTTGTACATGACACTTGGTTGAGACTCGTCTACACTTTTATGCATTTCGTCACAGAAGAATGACGATAAACACATCAACAATGCACAACGCAAGATCGACGAATGGACTGACCAGAGCCTAGAAGCCCTTACTGGGAGCGTTGACATCAGAACATGACCACTGAGAACGACGCGGCACCTTAAGGAATACCTCTCATTACCAAACGGAATATTATCAGACGTCTGGGAGTCTCATACGACAAGAAACTCGCTATTTGCAGCGGAAGATGCACGCAAAGCACGCCAAATTCACGGGTGTCGCAAATTGCACTGCGCAAGAACAACGTACAACATGCTGAAGTGAACCCTTCGTATCATATGGATCCGAATGAATACGACCCGTTTGCGTGTGGAAAGTATCTCCGTCCACCTCGTGCCTGGCAGTCCAAGCAACACACACATGATCAGACCTTCGAAATCACCGATTCCAGTCCAGACACTGCAGCTGCAGAAATGACGCCCGAGAAGTGTTTCCACGGCTTGACAATAGCAAGCTGCAGGACAGCGGTGCCTATTTAGGCCTTCTCCTACCAGTGCCACTTCCATCACTAACCACGTATTGAAAGACACTAAACGAATGGCTTACGGTGCCCGGTGAAGTATTCCGAGGCCACAGGTTCCTGTCCTGTGTGATACATTTAGCACGGTCCTGCATACCGGATAGTGGTTGGTAATACAGCGGCACTCTAGGAGTAGCCGAAGCACTTATCGCCCCCATTCACCAGAGACGCATCAAGACGCTCCTCTTACGGACAATTTAGAACGTGATGACGAGGAACATGACGAACTTACACACAAAGCATTCGTGGCTTGTCAGGTGCTGCTTGAGACGCTCTGTCGCATCCACTAACGACTGCTGCTACTATTACTGCCACACTACCCAAGCTCTTCTACCAGCGCGAACTACAGAATTTCACCGACAACACTGACGGCACTCACTCAAACCCATTTTCTGACCGAACACCGTGTTCTAACTGGCATTATCATAATATGTGTGCGGTCATCTCGAGAAGGATGTCCGCCGCAGAGTCGTTGTGAACCAACTCGTCGGCCTACGTACCTTGCACCTGTGGAACGGTGCCGTCACAATTATGTGGAATCGAGTGATTCTCCTTTCAGTCGCGTGAGGCAGGAAGAAGCCTGAAGGCCTGCCGGTATATCATCAAGGGGCACTGTGGATTTCAGGACTCGGCCTGTCATCGTTTCTGTTCTGCTAAATTTCACATAGGCCGTAGTCTGAGTGGACGGGGTTCTTGGTTGACGCTGATTGAGTGCCGAACGAGTTAGTTAGGAGTTGTGTGGATAGGGTCGGGCCCGTTCCGGGTGCTCAATTGGCATTTACATGGGCCATAGTAGAGAATAATTGAACACCAATGTTATCATTCCTCATCACCACCAATATATTTCCCAATCTAAGTGTATTTTCAAGTAATGTAGCCAATGCTGACCTATCTATGCGCAAGTCTCTGGACATATGAATGATGTGGGACGTAGATTTCGCCATTGGAGATCGGGAGGTCCATGTCGTTACCAGAATGCGCAGCTCTCGCACCTGAACCTGATGCTTGACGATGATTCGTCTCACGTTTAAATGTCTAATGAATCTCTGCCATTTGTTTATCCCCCCCTGATCAGCTACGGACATCCTGCAGAGGTAGATGGGCAGCTTGGATATCCACGAGCACTTCACATCCTCGTCGATGCGTAGCACGTAAGCCTTGATTATGGTTGTCGGTGTCGACTACAATCACTGCAACGATTCAACGAGGTAATAAGATGGCAATAGGCCCATAGCAGTTTGAGAAAGCAATCGGATTCGAGCAAAGCAAGTCTAGCAAGTCCATGTCCTAGCAAAGGTACAAATGATCCCCTTGTTTGCATATGCTTCGCCAAGCTAAAAGTCCAGCACCTAGCTCCCGTAGCTGTGAATCTCGAAGATCTTCAGCAAATATTCAGCAATTTCTTTCGTACTGTGGCTTTCTTGGTCCTCGAGAGCTCTTGGGTAGATAATCTACTCGTTGTAGACTTCCTTCATTGATTTGCCAATGAATTCCACCTTCGTGGTCGCTCTATCAGCCAAAGCCAAGCCATTCTCCATGATCTTCGCAGCCGCCTCCTTCTCGTCCTGGTCATTCCATCCACAGATCTCAATGAATCTCGGGCCTTTATCCGGGTGCTCACTTCGTCGGATAACTGCGATTACTAGGTTCAACGCCTCCTCAAATAGTCGGCAGCATCCCAACGGGCAGTAGCAGTCCTCGAAGCTTATCTGTAAGCGATTTAGCTTCATGAAGCAGAGAGCTACCTCGGCAATCTTCCGCCACTCTAATTTCAAGGAGTGCTGGAATTGGCCATGGATTTTCTGCTTGTATATTGAGTTGCTCTCGTTACTATTAAATCGTAGATCCGCTATGGGGCCTATGGTTTGGCTGGCTGTGCGAGTATCTACCGTTGTTTCTCGCATATCAAAAGTAACACTGATGTCACGCATCAGGCACAAACGTTTCTCTTGACGGGGGTTACTGCTGTAACGGTGCGCATAGTTGACGGTATTTGACCAGTACGGCCAGACGAAACGGTTGTATCCAAAGTATATAGCTTCGGCCTCGTCCTGGATGGCCTTACTGACACCGCTTATCAATGCGATGCTGCGTCGCTCGACTTCGCAGTCGTCCCAATCAGCAGGGATACCTTTGTAACGCTCGTACGTCTTGCCGGTGTGGGTACGAGTAGCGTCGATGGGACAGCCGAGGCATCTGGTGGTGGAATAATAATGGTTCGGAAGGAAGACAGTTCCTTTGACGAGAAGGTACTTGTAGATGTTGTCCCGAATCTCGCGAGGTAGACTGGTGAAGCCGTAGAACTCGATACCGATGCGCTCTTTACGACAGTGCTCCAACTCATCTACCGATTCTCCAGCCACGCTTAGGCCATTCTGACGAGCCCAGTACTCGCGAAGACGGGTCTTCCAATCCTTGGTGCGCTCGTTGGCGAAGTGCGCTGCGACCGGGTTCTCCCATTGCATAGCTTGGACTAGTGAGACATCCATCTTGTAGGCTGAGCACGACGGCTCGCAGTGATAATCGATGGTTTCGGTTCCAAGGTGATGGAACTGGAGATAATGCTGCACCTATTGTCGGCTTCAGACTTGTTAGAAAATTGAACGTGTAGATTGGTGAATTGAATTCTGAGGAGGAATTGAAGATTGGTAATGGTGAGGAGGTTTGAGAAATGGTGAAAAAGTTTGAGAAAATTGAGAAGGGCGCGTAAAAAAGAGGCGGCCCATCTAAAAAGTCAAGTGGGATAGGAGAGGGAAGGTGGGAGACATGAAAGTTGGGAAGGTGCAAGTGCAACGTAGACGGTGTAGCAAAGTATAAATCATCACGAACTCACCTTTGGAACGTTCAAGAAGTGTTGTGGGAGCTTTTCGAAGACAAGATAGGCGTATCAAGTCTAATTTAGTTGACGATGCAAAGCTGTTGCAGTGGTGTAGTCAACTTGGATCAAGGAAACGTGCGGCCCCCGATGAGTGGAAGAGTTGTTGATGTCTCCGACCGCTAGGAAAGGCCAAAGAGTTGGTGTAGACCATGGAGGTGAATTAGTTAGATATGAAAGGAAGATAAATTGACAAAATTTAAAATTTATCGTAGAGGTTCGAGATTCATGCTGGCCTATCCTTCCGAGCATGTTAACCTGTCGCTTCCGGTATTTATGTGGAGGAAACTTCGTGGCCTTCGTAATATCCCGAACGACTTCCTTGTGCCCCTTTAAGACTCCAACCGCGACAGCCACGTCTGTCCCTTCTAGGCCGCAAAGTCTCATCCGTAAGTACTCTTCCAACAACGGTATCTACCATCACCTATCCCCGCTCTAGGATATACCGAAGTAGTATTTCAAAGCATGCCGAAGTCTGCTCAGCCACGGCCTAGGCTCGTCTGAAGCAGACCGACACGAGTCGCAAGTATAACCACAGTGACGTATCACGTAGCCCAGATGGCTTCGCGGCCCCCTTTATGTATGCCATAGGGACCTCTTATCGTGATATGATGATTGAATCGATGCTCATATATGAGTTCGAGCAGCCGCGCCTCGCAAAGCCGTTTCACTACCGCACTTTGAGTAAAAGGTTATTCAGAAGTCCAGAGATCTAAAGGTGTATCATGAATGAAGGTGACTCGAATTTTTCGTAGCTTGGATGAAAGTCGGAATTTACGGAATTAATTGGAAAAGGCCGGATCTCAACGAAGTTTATCTAATTTTTTTGGCCGGAGATATAAATTATTGCCATAGAAGATATTTAATAAGAAATCCGGTCTGGTCAAGTTCCAAGTCGACATGACACTCCCTTATAAGCTCGGAGCATAAGGGAGCAAAGAAAACACCGCCAAACTCCCGCCCTCGATCACAACACCACCACTCCCATTTACCAACACAACAACAACAAAATAACTTCCCATCAGTCTACCCAACCCCAAATCAAGCAAGAAAGCCCGCCTCAACACCCACCATCCCATCCCCAGCCGCCCTCTTCCACGCGGCCCGCCACCCGCCCACCGACCCCACGCTCCTCCCTGGTCCGCTCTCCTTCCGCCCCCGCACCGTCCTCGTGACCGGCGCCAGCATGCGCAAGTACGCCCCGCTGGGCGCCTCCACGCTGATCCTCGGGGTGCGCTCGCCGTGCCAGGGCGTCGCCGCGCAGCGCGCCATCGTCGCGGCGACGGGCCCGTCATCTTCGTCGTGGAAACCGTCGATCTATGCACGTTCGCATCCGTGGTGCAGTTCTGCGAGTGCGTGAAGCGGAGGATGGAAAGGCTCGATGTCGTGGTGCTGCAGGCGGGGATCGCGGCGCCGCGGTGCGCGAGGGGGCCCGAGGGGTACGAGGGCGTGGCGCAGGTCAACGTGCTGGCGACGGCGCTGATGGCGCTTTTTCTGCTGCCGAAGAGGCAGGAGGCTGCTGCTGCTGCTGCTGCTGCTGCTTCCCAACGTTCGGACTCGGATGCAGATGCAGATGCAGATGCAGATGCAGATGCAGGTAACGACGGCGATGCCAAAAGTTTCGTCCCGCACATGACCTTCGTCAACAGCCAAGCGCACGCCCACGTCGACCCCTCGTGGCTGCCCATCGCGGGCGGGCAATCGCTGATCCAGCTCCTAACGATGCGTCCAAGTTGGACGTCGCGCGCTCGTACGCTCTCGCCAAGCTCGTCGCCATGTTCCATGCGCGGTGTCGTGGAGCGCGCCAACACCATCGCCACCTCATCCCAAGCCCAAGCCCATGCTCAAGGTGCAGAAGAAGTACCCACAGCCGCTAAGAAAATGGAACCGCGTGTCGTCGTCAACGCGTGCTGCCCGGCCCTATGCAAGACGAACATGGGCCGCGATTTCTCCCTCTTGAACAGGCTGGCTAGGTCGATTGTCTATTTCATTTTTGGCCGCACGGCCGAACAAGGGAGCCGTACCATTGTCAGCGCGACGGCGCTCGGCCCGAGAAGTTCTGGTTTGACGACGAATTGGTGCCGTAAGTTCAGCTCCTCCCCGGCGCTCAATGGCGACGAGACAGTAAGGTAAAACGTTCGAAGTAAGATTGTTTTATCCAGGGAGAATGATTTCATGCGGAGCGAGCGCATTCAGACGCTATTCCACGAGACATGGGAGGACATCATATCGATCCTGCTCAAGCATGTCGGTCCTGATTTGATATGAGTTACGAAATGAGGACTGTACAAATGGGGTTGTTGTGCTCTGCTACTCTTCAAAGCCACGCACTATTAATGCCATCCATATCACATAAGATTGTAGGCACTCAGATAATATGATAGAACTAGTACGAGACATGCAATTCTGGCGTGAGCTACCTAGCATATTGTGTAGATCTAGCTAAATATCGGTATCGCCGCACACTCTTACACATGAGTGCTGCTTGTTCCACCTAGCAAATCCTGCAACTCTCGTACTCAAATCCGTGAATTTTCAGCAAAGTAGTGTAAGCTTCCGTATAATAGATCCATCTTCTTTGATGGCATAGGTACCTAGGTTCAGGTCATTTTCCGTGATAAATCGGCAAATAGCTCGGTGATCGGCAATTCCTCCTTGTGAAGGCGATTCTTTCCCATGACCACTAATCCACAAAGTTGACACAACCACGCAGGCTGTCAATAAGTTCAGGATCAAACTCTGATAGCCAATCAGGGTCGCCTGAAGCAGATGCGGTAGCTTCCGGGTCTGGGTCTAGTTGGAAAACGTCTGGGTCGAAGGACAAAGGTGGAATTTCCTCTCCTGCCAAGATAGGGGAGGCCTGAATAGCTTCACACGGTCCCAGCAGTGGCGAGTCGAAGCTTGGCAGCGTCATCTCCGGTTCCAGCAAACTCGATTGCGGGCGTGCCTTCTGAGCTAGGCCATTAACGGGAGGCAAATCGAAACGCTCAGATGCCTTTTGTAACTCATCGACAGTAGTAAAGCTGAGATTTGGTTCCTAACCAAAATCCATGCTCTCCTTCAAAGTCTCAACGACACCTGGGCACAGGGTTTCGTCCTTCTCCGACATCGTCTGAGAGATACCGGTATCTTTTGCTCCATCGAATTGCAGAATAGTCTCTGGGTCTGGGAATTCATCGTCCTCAAAATCATAATCATCATACGGCGAGTAAGTGTTACCACGACCTAGTGCCTCGTCGAATGCCTTTAGCCCCTCGTCAGAAAACGCTTCGGATGGGTTAGTAGCCTGGTCGGTCTTGTAGTGGTCAGACTTCGCCAATGATGAATCATTAGCTTCGCTACTACCTGGAACCGTAGAGAGATCGAAGCATTCAATGTCTGGGAGTGATTCTAGATCTGAGGCCTCCTCGACGATGATTCTTTTCTTCGAAGTACTCGTCTTAAGATAATTGTCGTCGGACAAGCGTTTTCTCTTCATGTTTGCTGAGTTCGCCGTAGGACCATGCGCATCAAATTTCTGTCCAGTACTCGCATCGTGGGATTTGCCCTTGGCAGCATGTTTCGTTGAAGCACCCACGGCAAAAGAGCCTTCACCGACCCTCTCAGCATCTCCAGTGGTCTGTTTGTTCTTCTTCTTCTCTGCCGGTGGGCGTCGAGGTTTGTCCAGCCCTTCGCGGCAGCATTTGTGCATGCAAGGGTGACCCGACGCAGTAAGCCCGCCGTTGCGGCACTGGTGATTACACATCCACTTTCCATTGTCCATCTTAGCAGGGTTATGGGATGCAGAGTCTGCAGGGGTTGCAGGGGATGCAGGGGCTGCAGGGACTGCAGGGACTGTTTCTGGCGATAGCAAATTGTCGATGAGCGGAAAGTCCTCTTCGGCATCGTCTAGTGGGCCTAGATAGTCCGAGGAGC
Source organism: Hypoxylon fuscum (assembly GCA_022578945.1). Taxonomy (NCBI): domain Eukaryota; kingdom Fungi; phylum Ascomycota; class Sordariomycetes; order Xylariales; family Hypoxylaceae; genus Hypoxylon; species Hypoxylon fuscum. The sequence goes on along the minus strand of MU399937.1, from coordinate 88,240 downwards.
CCTTCTCGTCGATCCGGTTTTCGGATTCTAGGGCAGCATCTAGCATGTCCTCGTCTAGAACATCTCCGTCGTCCATATCGTCATCATATAAATTTATAGTCGACGGCTTGCGGCTTAATGGTTGAGCCAATGTCTTCTTGAATGCTTCTTTCGGTACGTCAGGCTCCAATACCTCTGTAACCTGGGTCCCTACAATCTCTTCGCAACTAAAGTAGCAGTTGACTTTCTGGCCCGGGCCGCTGAGAACCACTGGAAACTTCAGATCGAGACCAGTAGACCGGTCAATTTTTTTCAAATTTCCACGCCAAAAGTAAGCGAGATTGCCATCTGTAGTCAGCACCATGAATGTCACAGCTGGCACTTTGTTATACCAAGTCGGCACACCCTTCGAATTAGTATAAGCAAGGTTGACTTTCAGAACTACCGTGACGTTACCCTCATTCTGCGGCCGATGCGCAGTCTCTATGATGAGGTCGGTTCTCATGGCTAAACGAGGGAACTTTTCGAGGGTTTTCAACATATTCATCCCATATGGAGGGTTTCTGCTCGAGATACGCTCGATTTCCTCGAAGCCCCTGTCGGCCAGGCCCAGTACTGTATGGACTCCATGGCTGACCCATTTTCGTACCGTCACAGGACCAGATCCAGGGATTTGGGAAAGTTGCGATGGCTTGTTTTCCCATGAACCTGCAGCGAGGGCACGGGCGAGTTCAAGGCCGGCTTTCGTACAGAGACCGTTGCCGTCGAAAGCTCTGCAATCAATAAAGCAGCGTACGAGACGGTTCAGTCGATCAAATATCGCACCCTTTTCTGACAAAACTCTACACTTCAAGTGACCAAACCCCTTCTCGCTCGGAAATTCCACACAGCCGAGGTGGACCTGGACTATCAGGAAGACCTTGTGCCAGGTCTGCGTCAATGTCTCCTTGACTGAATGAAGGATGAATGGAGATTTGTTCAATTCTCGAAAGAGTGTACGTTCGTCCTGTTTGAAACGAAAATCCTTGAGCTCTGTGGCCTTGCAGAGTGTAGTAAGCTGCAAATATTAGTTAGCGATTCATTCGAACAATCAGCATTAGCCCTGCTAAACTTACAATTTCTTGAAGTGTCGCATCACGAGGGATTAACAGGAGCAGCTTCATGGTGCTGAAGTTCACCATGTATCTCGACATAGCATGTCCGTATTCGGTACACTTGAATGGGGCCTGCTCCGTGACGAGGTCATATTGCTGTAGGAGCTTGACGCCTTGCTCGCACCACTCTTCCAGCCTCTTTTCCACATCTTCAGCATTGCGAACGTCTAGGATGTTGTATACCACTGGGGATCGGCGAACTCGGACGCTGAGAAACGTGCCTCCGATCCACTTCTTCGCGGTGTGGACGTCTTGGATAGTGCCCAGGCTAATTTCCGAGTTCAAATGCTCTACTAGGTTTCGATGGAGCGTGCTTTCCAGGATGTCATCTCCCGAGATCATTCTTCGATACCGATCAACATTTCCGGTTTTCGTCATAATAATAGCCACGGCACTGTCGTCAAACTGGGGCCGGCCAGCACGACCAAGCATCTGCATGACCTCCAAATCCGAATATTCTTGAAGCTTGTTATCGGAAAACCCAGTCGTCCCCTTGAGTACCACAGTATGACAGGGAAGATTGATTCCCATTGCCAAAGTAGTCGTGCAACATATGACATGGATTTGACCGTCAAGGAAATTTTGTGCTACTGCGGATCTGTCTTGGGCATCAAGACCTGCGTGGTGGAAGGCCACACCATACGGTAGTAGTTCTTGCAGTTCTCCGCTTACGACGGTGACACGTTTCGTCGGTGCAGGCCAGGCCTTGTCCCTCGTCCCGCAAGTCGACCACCACTCCGCTAGTCGTCGAGCTGTGTTCTCACAGGACTTCCGGGTGAAACAGAACACCATGATTGGCTTCTGCTTGGAATGCTTGGCTAGTAGCAGGTTTAGCTTCCCATCCAGCAGTTTGTCAAATTGGAAATCATTTGGACCGCCGTCATATCCATACACATATCGCTGTAGTTTGACGGGTCGTAGCTCTTCGCCAAAAGACAGATACTGGGCCGATTCTCGCACATTGGAATGATCGCGTCCGAGCCATTTTGCAACGTCTTCAATGTTGGGAACAGTAGCGCTCAATGCCACGAAGCGGACGTTTGCTCCAATGGTCTTCATACGCGAAACGACGGCTTCAAGCGTAGCGCCCCGGGTGTCCTTCAAGATGTGTACTTCGTCAATGAGAACTAGACGAATCATCTCCAACAGCTTTCGGTGATCTGCCCACTTCCTCGTGATGGAGTCCCACTTCTCAGGAGTGGTTACGATAATTGACGCGCTGCCCACTCGACTCGCTTGCACCTGCGAAGTATCGCCAGTGAGTTCGATGCATCGCAGATTCATGTGACTGAATTTCTTCTCCCAGTCTCGCGCTCGCTCTGAGCATAGGGACTTAGTTGGTGCCTGGTAGACTATCTTGAAATTCTCGCTGCCGGGGCTCATGACGAGCTTGCAGATAGCCATCTCTAGAATCGCCGTCTTGCCAGACCCTGTCGGGGCGGATACGACAACGTTGTCGCTCGTTCCGTAAACAACCGGAAAACACCTGGATTGGACAACGTTGAAGAGCTCGTAGGGGAAAACATCCCGAATCTTATCAGGTAGGGCCTGTCGTGGATCGACAAGACCGGCTGGGGATTGGTCCGGAGCGTGATCAAGATTCAGCTTCACCTTGCTAGCCCCCCTATATGTCACAAGTGGGCTTCTAGTGGGCTTAGTCTTCTGTTTGAGGCTGAGGCGAGTAGAGGGACTAGATCTGCCCAAGTTCGTCGGAGAACTACTAGTGAGTGAACCGAGTGAGTTATCAAAGGTTGAAGTTGAACCCGGGGCTTTCCTTCGTCATTAGCATATTGCCGATAGACAACACACTTGAGTGTCAACTGACCTATATAGAAAGGGGGCGTGGGCATTTGCACTCCAGGTTGGAACTCTCCTACTCTGTGGAATCCATCACCCCTAAAATGAAACTGAGAGGCTAGGCTTGGTTCAATTCTTCCCGTATGAGTTGAGCCGATTGAGTACGGCGACTGTAGGCCAAGGCCTCGCGGCATAGCTTGACCGAAGTGATGGCTAGCATCTCCTATCACACGTCGTCGTGGATTACCTGGAGTATTGAAAATGGGCAACGATAGGCGCTGTTCGTTGAACTCCGAACCAGGATTGTTAGAAGTCCTCTGTGGTCGGCCCAGCACACTACGATCTATTCCTGTTAGGAACTACTACAATCCAGGTAGTCCCACCAAGAATTGGATTTGTTGGCCAACTTACCAAAGTTATCGAGGCCAAGATCGTCCCCTTGATCATCGAGAAGTTGGTTCATGAACATGCCATCCTCGGTTGCGCCACCAGGCAGGTTAAAGAGAGGGGTTTGATAGCCAGGACTAGGGAAAAAGCTAGGGTCGGCGATGTCTGGGAAAGGAGCATTGGCATGATAGTCAATGATGTTCTGGATGTGTCTGTCGCGGCCTGCACTATTTGGAAAGCCATAGATACGGCTACCGTCGCCCGACTCGGTTCCGTCGGACATTGGCGTTGATTGAAGTACCCTTAATGTTAGGAGAAATTAACGACGATTAGATATAGTATTTATAACACTACGAATGGTGTCTAATTAGGAATACAACAGGACTAGTCAATGCCGACCTAGAGTTGGCATGCCGGGTGTGTCTGTTACGAAGGCATTCAGAGATTGTCAGGCGAAGTCGAGGAAGTACCTAAGTCTGATGTTGAATTTGGGAGGAAATGACATAGCCCTCAACACGTGAGATGGATTTCTCAGAAGGTCCACAGGAGTCATTCTGCCTGAAGCTACCTAGGGTTAGCAAATGTAATACAACGGGAAAGCATGACTTCATTGCATCTTGATCGCTCCTTCCTACTTTCCTACAGTGAGGCGTCATACCACGTGATCCCCCTGAAAGGGGGCTGCACAGTCTGTTCCAGGGGTTTCCCGCACTTCAGGAATGTCGTCGTCTTCCTGAAGGTGACGGACGACTACAACATCTCTTAAAACCGCCGAGGTCAATAGACGAACCAATAGAAGTTGAGAAAAGAAGAATTGTTATACAATATGCACTGAACTCGTTCTTTTTCGAGAGCTCCAAGTTCCTTGGTAGCTCATCCCTATTGCCTTGTTCCAAGCCCCTGTCATGTTAACATCTTCGTTCCTCGTGTCCTGTTCTTGCAAAATGCCACCCTTAATTTTCAAATCGCACTGAATCGCACTGAATCGCCCTGGGGTTGCGCATATTCATGATCGCTCGTTATCCTGTAATGCTTCGGACCAAATCTTTATGCACCCCGATGCATGCGGGCCTCGTCGTAACCAGACTCGGCCCGGCACTTGGTCTAACTGGTTTCTCTTGGCATAATGCAAGGTGTCTCTAAGAAATTCTCTCATCCGAGTCGCCTTCCGGCATCTCATTCGTCTCGGCTCTTTCCTCGCGACGAGGGCACACGGTTGTGGTGCCGCAATGGCGAGGCGGGGCGCGAGGTAGAGAGACCCATCCCTTTGATGTGCTCGAGCGGGTCGGGTACGCTAAGCTTATCGCCCGTATATCTCGGCGTATTCATCGGGTCAATCGTCGTCTTCTCGTAATTCACAATGTTGATCGGCGGCGGCCGGCCGCGCTTCCGATCAGGACCAGTGTAGAGGAAGGTTGAGACGAGAACCAAGACCGTTCCAATCAGGAACTGCGAATATGTTAGCGAGCTATACGTATATAATAATCATTTGCTGTTCTTGTTCGTGACCTACTGTCAATGTGACTTGGATATTGAAGAACCAAACGCTGAACAAGAAACCAATAACAATGCTAATACTCGTAGCAAAATTCTTGGCGATGTTGTCGGCGTAGTTGATGCAGAGCGAGGCAAACACTCCACCAAACGCTTGCAGGATGATCAATGCCCAGACAATTGAATTGTAGCCGTCGAAGACTCCATGCTTCGCAATCTCCTGGCCGTCTTTGAACACGATACCCACTAATGCAGGGAATAGCGAGTAGAATGACAGTTGGATGTTGCGAGTCCAGACTGATGCTGGGTTTTCCGTGTCCTTGAGGACCTTCTCGAAGTAGACTCCCGTCAATCCTGAGAGTACTGCTACGACTACAACAGCTGATAGTCCGATCGAGTAGTTCATGACAGGCGCAGTATTTTGATCCTCCTCGATCCCTTCGTACGTCGCCGAGCGCTTTGCGAGCGCTTGACCGACCTCAACCACCGTGTCCATGCCGCGTTTCGTGAGCTCCCTCGCAACGTCGCCCATGCCATTCGCCATCTGGCCTAGCTCGTGCACCGATCGAGGGAAGAAGTGGTCCGTCATGTCGTGGATCATGAACGAGCTGTCTTTCGAGTTCGAGGACGGTATCGACACGATCGAAACACCAATAGTCAGAATAATAAGCGAAACCCAGCGTCTGATGGTCAACGATCGGCCGAGCATGGTCACAGTGAAGATGGCAGTTGTAAGAATCTTCAGCTGGTACAGAATTTGGAAGTGCACCGGATCCAAATTCCCTACCGCAACGTACTGCAGCATATTTTGTATCGTGTAAAGAGTCGCAGGAATAGCCAGCTTCCATCCGTCACCAGAGAATACAGAGTTGTAGATCTGCTCGAATATGACGGTCGCGGGCGTGGAGGGCGCTAGGTTTCTCGCAACTTCGTACATCGCAAATGTCATGGAGATAGCCAGCTTGATCACCTCGGTCAAGAATACTGCTGTCGAAGTGAAGTATCGGTGGTCGCCGGTCGGGGGCATTATTCGGGAGTAGTGCATGAGGAGGATCAACGCCGAGTTTTGGAAGGTCAGCTAGATGTAAAAGTAACAGAGTGTTAGCTATGCCATGCATTCACTTTGCACAATCGTCTGCGACTGTCCATACCGTGATCAGCGAAACTTGCTTCATGGGCATGCCGAATAAGGTCGGCCCTCCCACGGGTTGCGGGGTACCATCAAGGAGAGCCATGATGAGTTAGAAAATTGCGGTCGCAGCTCAACCAAGGTCGTGATAGTCTTTGTTCGGTATCGTGTAGGTAATGTTTTCTTAGCTTTTCTGAAATACCGTTTGGCCGTTGAGGTTTTCAGTTCAATATTTGTCAGTTCGGGCCAATTAATACCCAAAACTCCAATGTGAGAATAATTTTTGATTTGTCCGTTCTAAAATGTTGTCGCAGTAAACGTTATTGAACTTTGCGCTGTGCGACTAGTATCCGATTACAAACAAAACAAAAATAGAACCAAAAAAATAATTGAGGGAGTTGCGTCGCGTCGTGCTTGATAATTAATTAAAAAATAAGAAATGCAAAGCCCTTGAAGATATTGCCGATTTGGGTGCACGCGCTTCACCCACCCACATCCAGCTCACTCCCAAGACCGGGGGCCAGACCTTGTTAAGCTCTTTTTAACCCCTGGATGTGACGTTAGAGGTACTGAAGTATGCGAGCTCGTCTGTGAAATTCGGTTTCAACGGCGACCAAGGTTAACGTTAAATGATACATCCAACTTGGTAGTGGTCTCTCTACCTACCGTTGGAATCGGAACAGAAATTAATAAAATATGAAAATGAAAAAGGGAGAAGAGTTTTCGGGAGTCGCTCAGGTCGTCAAAAAGGGCTGCAGTGCTGTCGTGCTACAAGTACCTGTATGACTTATTAGGGCTGGCCTATTAGCGATGATATCAACGACGTTCGAATTTTCCCAAATGTGCAAGGATCATCAGAGTCCAAGTTGCGCTGTGCCTGGGCGCTACAGGGTGTGTACCACCCATCACAGCACCACAACAGGCACCATTCTGCAAATAATGTCCAATTCCGGGTAGCAAAGCGCGGGATGCAGATCCTAGCCGTGGTATGCCTTCCATGTGCTCCTCAGGGAATCGACGTAGCAAACAGCAACGACTACGACATCAGTGCCCTCCTTCTTCAGCTAGCAAAAAACTCCTTCAAATGTTGATAATGTCTAATGAGTAACCATTAAGTTCCCCGAGCTCCATTCAAGCTTACTACGTACATATATACCTCAGCTTTCGCACGTGGAAACACTTCATGGGTAAAGTAGTCCGAGATCAACAGATGAAAAAAAGTAGGTATCTATTAGTGATCTGGTCAATCGTCAATCTATCGGTGTTGCGCCTTGACCTCTTTCGGTGCCGCGATCTTCACGGAGCCATCTGTTTCCCGTAGGGGACTATCCGAAAAGAGCTATGTATTCTTGATATTCTCCGATCATTTCGAACGACATATGTTTCGAATTGTTTTGAACTGTAGCTTAAAAGGTATCTGAGTCGCTTCAACTACATCAGTGGTGTCATTGCGGTTGTTTGTTCAGTCTACATATCCGGACATTTGCGTATACACGGACACTGCCTTAGGCAGTCAGACTTGCTATCTTCGTTTCATTAATCTCCAATAAACTCATGAACGCGTGATAGCGATGCATACTCTACAATCACAAATGACAGTTCAACTCAAACGTAGGTATCTCTCGCTTTAACTCAGATGAGAGTTGAGTTCTTAAAGTGCCATCGCAATTAATAAATAAGCCCCCGTGAGCAGCATGACTTGCATTAACCGTTTTTCCTGCTCGACATATTCAGAATCCAGATGTACAGAACGAGTGGTAGGAATATTTTAGTTTTCCTACGGTTCTCCTACTGCAAGTCATCTTGATGGACTGTTGCTTGGCAGTAGAGAACCAACCGATTTTGCCTTGATTTGCGATTAGTTCTTGGATCAAATCGCGGGGCTGGATTCTGTCTTGGTCCACTTGGTCAAGTCCATGCCAATCGACTTTTTCAACGTGGACAAATTAAATATCTATCAATGACGGATAGTAAATCTCGATGATCGAAGCGGTGAGGTTAGATACTATTGAAGCTAGTAATGACAGGTCTCAGATGTTCATATTTCTTGTTTATGTCCGCTGAGGGGCTAAGGCCTCTAGGATGGAGACTAAATTTTTGGCAATAGGGGGCACGTCTTCATGCTTGCGAACCATTCAAATTATTTTTCCACGTCATGGAAATATGTGTACTGGTAAACCTGAAGGTCTCCTATTCGTTTTAAAAATGTCTATATCAAAGTTGGTGGTTTTATACAAATCCGCATAAGTGGTATATTCCCATACTAAAATTCGAATTACCGGATACGTATCCGGCCATCACCACAACCACTCGGTCTACAGCAGTAGGCTCCATATCAGTATGACGAGCGAAAAATTAGAAAAATACCAGTACACTTTATGTAGAAGCATATCTCAGATAGTGATAGAGATACTAACTTATATAGTTGGCATAAGTATCAAGCAAAGTCAAGACAGACAAACAACCTAGGATGTTTCCTAGCTACCTACATGTATTTTTAGCCCTGGTTCTTGGCACAGTACGTACTGTTAGTGGCCCCTCATATTTCGTGTGGTGACACTAATATCCCCCAGCTTTGACCCCTTTCTTCGCCCCCCTCTTTACCACTCACCTCTTAAGCTACAGCAACAACAAATAGATTCCATTGGACATGAGTAGCCAGTTTGGCCGAGTGGTTTAAGGCGGTGGTTTTAAGTCTATCATCAACTTGAGTTGTGACCTTTGAACACCATTATCGAAAGATGCGCAGGTTCGAACCCTGCAGCTGGCAGCATGAAATGTCATTTACTTTTGCCCATTGTGAGTTTAACTTTTCTTTTTAAGTCATATATTCCGATTTACTGTTAATATGCATTATTATTTTGCACTAAGACATCTGGGAGGGTTGAATGCTGTCACGTACTGGCAAAAATAGTGAGCCAAGGCCATAAGTCCAAGCCAAACATCTGAACTTCACTGCTGACTCAAACCACAATACAAAACTAAGCAACTCATACAATAACTATCCATAGGCGGTGAAATGCTGGCTTCTAACGATATTTTTTCAATTTAATTAGTGTGGCAGTCTCTGTATAAATGAGGTTTTAAGTTGCTTCATTTCACTTACACTAGGTACCCCCACTGTTGCATATGGGGTACTGAGCGCAGTTCTAATAGTGAAGAGGGGTGCTTTAGATAACCTTAATCGACAATGATGGCAGATTTCACGCCATATGCTGAAGAAGCCAGGGCAGCTTGTGGCCATACAAATGGATCTGGAGTATTGGAAGAAGCATTATGCCTGGCATGCGATACGAGGCAGCGAGGTCAATATGTGTGATACGATTTATTTTATGTGTTGCTGGGCAGCTGCCACTAGCTGGTATTTAGCCCACACTCCATTCGCTTCTAGCTTTCAATACATCAAGCATCCAAAACATCATTTTGCTAGCCATATTAAGCAATAGTTGATCGTCTGAAGTTGATTGCAGGCGAAGAGCCTCCAGAGGTTGGCACTGATAGCCAACCTCGACTTATCCCGCGAAATATCAGACTGGATGATTGACCAGATGCCGAGTCAGACTGGTCTAGCTAGATGTCCTCAACGGTATCTACTTAAGCTCGAGCTATGTATGCTGCGACTCCTGAGTTCCATTTCCTTGCTTCCCCTAGCTTCGGCATTTGCTCGAGGAACTTGGATCCATACACCGAGTTCCATAAACACGCGCTAGGCTTACCTTAACTGATGGATTGTTGGTCATCAAGTACGAGAATTAATGAAAAAGGTAACCAAAACGTGACAGCTACCACGGCTCGACCCCGTGTCGTATCGCATGCCAGGCATAGTGCTTCTTCCAATACTCCAGATCCATTCGTATGGCCACAAGCTGCCCTGGCTTCTTCAGCATATGGCGTAAAGTCTGCCATCATTGCCGATAAAGTATGTATGTACCCAAGGTACCTATTTTGCTCCCAGTTGGCAGATCGTTTTCAAGGTGGTAGGACTACCGGGGTCCTGCCTCTTAAACAAGCACACACAAGCCCAATAGTGAATGCAATGGGCATAGCACACATATCAATGCAACTGATTCTATTATCTCCATCTATTTTTTGTTTTCCACGTGTAGATGAGAATCCTTAATGGGAGCAAGCGGCGCCTCCTATGCTGCATGCTAAAGCATGCAGCAGAATCCAAACAGATGCCCCATACAAACAAGCAACGCACCAGCACCTAAAAGCACAAACATCGTTTCCCTGGGCTCCCACCACATACAATGTCTGCTTCTGGCACTCGCAGTTCCTAATAATACACACAAATTTTTCCTGTTTTGGTAGTACATGAGCAAACTCCCCTCCTTGCCTAGGTAGGTACGTATGAGATAGGCATAGTTGAGCCCAAAGCCACAAGGTAAATCTTCCGCATCCAGAGGCGTAGATATCCAGGTCAGGCACCCATAATATCAGCTATCCCGCCTTTGATGCCATCCGTTACATATTCCGAAATGGTACATAAAAAGGAGATTGTGGTAGATGTAATTAGTCGTCAAGTAGCGATACTGTGTTCTCCAATGTATAAATAATATGATTCCCATCTTGATTCCCGCCCAAACTCGCGTGCTCGGGGGTCGTAAAAAGTCAATACGCTAAGCAAATAATGATCATATGCGTGTATGTTTTAGACAAAGGGAAGATGCGGCGTACACCGCTGCCCAGCTGGCTGTCTTGCGGAGAGATGAGTTCGACATCCGTTCATTCAATCATCATCACCCCACCAAGGGACGGGAGACCCGATTGGGGAGCTAATTTGCCCCACGGCGCTCAATCTCGCAGCGCTCTTCTTGGTCTTCTTATGTCCGGCAGCCGATGGTGCCAGGAATTCGGTCGTAGGGGAAACAAGACTATCCGGTCTCGCGACCTCTTTCTCCGGAACAGGTTGGAGCGATCCTAATCTACGTCGGTCCACGACATCCTCGAGATCGTCATAGTCGACATCGTCGGTATCGATATCCTCGTCAGTCCCAAGTTGAGCATCATGCACGAACTTTGTCGGGCTGCTCTTCGGGCTCACTGGGCTCGAGTCGGGTCGAGGTCTCCCGTGAGTCTCGCGGCTGCTGTGGAAGGGAAACGAGTGTGGATTATAGTCTAGCTTAGATCTCGTTTTACTCCGACGGTCGGGCATTGGGAACACAATATCCTCGTCCATGAATTCACTCAGGTCGGGGCTCGGCTCTGCTTGGTCAATCACATCGATACTATCAATCGGACGATCCAAGTAGAGGAGCACGCGCTCGTGACGGGCTTTTCCAGTTCGCCGAGACTCGGGCTCGGGGGTGATTCTGTTCAAGCCAGAGGTTTTCTCGGTAGGATCGCTATGACTGGTCGAAGGCGGAATATTAGACTGCATCGGGAATCGGCCATACCCGTTGCTGGTTCTATGAAGGGAAGACGATCTTTGGGGCATATGCTTTGGCTGTTTGGCTTTGGCACGAGCATCGCGAGCATCCCTAGTCTCCCTGGCCTCATGTCTCTCTGCCTTCTTTGGATTCAATGCCATTTTCTCACTGCACTCGATGCTACCGCTCCCGCGACTACTCAAGGTCCTGTCCTCCTCGATTTCGGCGATTAAGTTCTCCCGCATCCTAGCCCTCTTCTTCCGTAGTGCAGCGAGAAGCATCTCCTCCTGTCTCGTTACAGCCATTAACCGTGCGTTATGGGGTTCGCTAGCATTGCTTGCCGCCGGTTCTTGTCGAGCCCTTTCTGGAGATTTCTTGTAGAACTCTACACTAGTGGGTGACAAAGGAGGCGTCGGCTGGTCTGATGTATGGGAGTTTTGCGACACGCGCTCTCTTGTTTGCTGAGAGAGGATGTGATCCAAGTTGTTCGACATGTGGTCTCCTGATACTGACGATGCAGCTTCGGCTGTGGATGCCAATGGAGTAAAGGCGACCGCTCTTGCTTCTTGTACACTATAGTGAGTATGGTTGCTGTAGGTAGGAGACAAGACGGAGCCCGTAGTCCCCGTCGTAGAAACAGACGCGCGGGCATCTTGATGAGATGGTAAGGATATACGAGTTGCTGTGCTTAGAGATGAAGTTGATGAGTTTTGGGTATTAGTTGACGGCGTACGACTGCTGTTCTTGGATTTCGGGGAAGCATGGGGAATAGTGAGAAAGTCACTGAGCTGTGCGTATGATGCTCCCTTCGGATTCGTTGAGTGACTGCTAATCGATAGCCGTGAAGTGCTTGGCTGCCGTTGACTGGAGGATACACTGAGATCATCACGAAAACTACTGTTGTTGTCGTAGGATGGCAAAGATGAACCTGGCCTAGATTCGTCATCTGATTCTGAATCTGTAAGCGACAACACGCTGTGCTGTTGCCGGTCGGAGTCCAATGTACTCATAATAGATGGCGTGGCCTTTGACGTCCGTGTATGTCGACTTGATATACTCGCCGGATAACCACTTCTCGACGTCGGTCGTAGTTGCATAGTGCTCGGCGTTTCCGCCCTAGTCGCGGTAGCCTTACTTGCCTGTGAGGTATTTCGGCTATGGTTCCACCTAGCACTGGGATCTCTATTCAATGAATGAGGCAATGGTGTAACCATATCCTCGCGAGATACATCATGGGCCTTTGGTTCGTATGTCCGAGGTAGCAGGCGTTGCTGAGCCCCCTCGCCTCTCTCCTCATCTTCCTCATCCTCTTCTGTCAGTTCTGTTGCATTGCGGAACGACATTTGTTCGTAGTGATCATAAAGTTGGTGTAGCGTACTTGCATCGGTTGTCCCCTTTAAACGGCCTGATCTGGTCGATGCGTCTATGCTTCGTTGAGGCCCAACGGTCATATCTGGCCTTGGAGTAATTTGATTTCCACCGGGACTTATTGGCGATTGTCGCGTTGGCGAGACTATCGAGTGCGACATATGGGACATGACCGACGGCGACCTCATTACATAATTATTTCCCAAGACTGGTCCGACTCCATTGGTGTCTGAATTCTGATCCTTACGACTCCTCAGCCTTAGTTTTGAGAAATCCAATCTAGAGGGTTTCTTCCTGACTTGTCCCTTGCCAAAAAGTGCTCCATCTATGTCCAATAACGCGCCGGCTTTCGTCGGAAGCCCCTTTGCCATTGCCGAGTTGGAAGTCTGCTGGGATATGGACAGTGGCAGCTTGGCCGGATCATAGTGTGGATAGTTGGTGGACGAATAGTTGGTAGAACTGGATTGGGGTCGGCGAGTAAGGGTTTCGTCTGTCATGGCATCCCGACTGCGAGTACCAAGGGTGACTGCTGACCGTTTTGTCTTTAAGTCTTTCCCATAGGGGCCATTCGCGCTGCGCAGCCGTCGTGGAAGAGCCTCCGATTCCTCCTCCCAGAGTGCTCTACCATAAGTCGTTCCAGCAAACCGATCCTCATCATCTCCATCCAAAACGCCAGACTGACTAGCGCTACTCTCAGATATCGATATGCTGATACCACCAGCTGACTCTGTCTCCCACGACCGGCCAGGCTCCCTCGTTCCAGTAGGTGGGCTAACGTTCATTCCACCAGTTCCCAATATCTTCTCTGCCTTCGAAAGGGGGTTCGACATTGTTACGCCTGGTGGCTGTTTCGAGGAGCGGCCCGGCATCGGGAACGTGAACTTAGATTTGTGGCCCATTTTCTCGAAGCGGGTTGTCTAATTGGCCAATGCCTCAATGACAAGATCTAGGCAATTCGATATATGCTTCGTCGTTCGCGGCTAGGGCTGACAAGTGAGCCAAGCCTCGCTGTGCACCAGAGCGGGAACTGAATATTCAATCCCCAGTTACCCTCCTCTTTCTTCCCCGACAAATGACTTCAAATAGACAAACGGTTATGTGCCACAATCTTTAAGTGTCGAAAATATGTTGCGCTGCAGTTAGAATGCGGCTTCGAACTGAAACGGAGGGACCGGATCTCGAGCCAATTGTCGAACAGTCGCAGCGTCGATGGGCGATCAGGGTGTCAGCTCAGGTAGGCTCTAATCGGCATCTCCAAAGGACCTCCTCTCATATGACGCAGGTGAAACTTCCGGTCGAAATCAGCTTTATAAATCTCGGCTATCTCGAGCTGTCGTCGTTATACGAAATCGACAAGTTAATTACTCGTTCAGCGAAGGGGCCGCGATCTGTTTCGTGTATTCAGCAGGCAGTTCCGCGAGTTGTCCCGGACTGAACAGGTATGGCGACGGTTATAGGCTTCTCCGTCTAGCTTCGGCTCCCTAAACTCCTAGACGTAGAATCGCCTCGTCCGATCCCAACATCAACTTCTCAAGCGTAACCTCACACGTGGCGTATGGAGTAGAGGTTGGAATTGTCAGGGAGGGGGGAAACAGGAACAAAAAGGGACTGGAGCGATGGTCCTGTCAATGTCACGACACGGACTCTTTTTTTTTCTTGGATATTAAAATTGGAGAACCAAAGAGACGCACATCTCCATACAGTAGGTAATTCGTACCGAAATGCAATTTATTGGCTTATATGCAGGTCTGCATATGCGAACGAATATGTAAGTACCTATGTAAGTACAAAACTTTGACTTGCATATGTATGTAGGTGTCCTAAATCCTTCCCGAGTTCATAAAATATTGCCGTATTAGAGAAATTATAGGTTAATTTAGACTTGCTGCTTTGTTACCTAGGCAGATAGAATCTGTGTAGTTAGGCGGCCGACGGACCTGTCATCTAGAGTCCACCCACACCAACAAGCCACCGACACAATGGCACGATAGGCACAGGCACCGCACCAAACCAGAAGCAAGCTTCAGGTGACCTGCAGACAGATTGCAAGAGCCAAATGAGCCGTCATGCCCGTTGACCCACCGCGGCCCCTTCACGCAACCTTGCAAAAGCCTCCGCCAAGCTCATCAAAGAGGGGGCGTGAAGACCCCTGAGTCTAGCCCCTGTAACAAACTATTTAGCAGCATTCCGAATTGCATGTCTGTAAGGTACGGGGTTGTATTACGTGGTACTGCGTAGTAAAAGCCCCGTGGCGATCAAGAAGCAAAGGGCGCAAAAGATCATGAAAACAGGTCGGGACCGCGACGGCATGGTATAGTAATCAGGGAGTGCGCTCTAATAACGTCAAAGTCCAATAAAGATCGGACAGTTATTTCATTCAATTTATTCATGGCTGTCTGCCGCTAGAAACCGGTAAAGGGCAAGGTTCATGGAAGGTCAGAACCAATGGTCTCGAGGGAGTCATATCCAAGCAAAAGCAATGGGGTTCAATAGCTCGCACAAACCAGAAGCAACTCGCGAATCTTATTAGTCGCCTCTTATTATTGTCATTGTTATGCTCTTTATCTGAGCCGAGGGACGTGCGTTGGGTACAAACTCTCACATTGTTTGCTCGTGGTGGAGATGATGGCGTCCAATGGATATCTTTAGCATCCCAGCCTCATCAGCCTCAGTTTTCGGTCTCAGACATTCAATTCATGCATTGGTAACATGGAAGAAGGTTGGTGAAAAAGATCTAACACCAACCCATTATTATTCGGGGATAGATCGAGGATCTAGCATCCAAAAAGCGCCCCATGCCAAAATAGCGATACTAAGGTATGTATATCGAGCCAACGCTAAGTCGCTTGATTTCCGATAGGCGAAGGAGTAATGAATTAGCGTTATGCGTAGATTCTAGCAGCTCTAGCAGCTCTAGAACCAGCCGCTTGGGATGGACTAATGTCTGCTAAAGCAGTTCTACAGGAATCGCGCACATGGCATCCTCGTTTTCGTCTCACGGTCTCGTGTTGGCCAGACTAAGACAATTCTACTCCAGATTAATAATTGCCGGCCGGCCACTGCGGATGTCTCAGTCTGAGGCAGCCCAAGACGTAGCACAACATATTACAGCCCTTCTGTGCGACACAAGAGACGTCAAACGAGGAGAAGACTGCAAAAAGCCGTTGAACTTCATCCTGGATCCTCCAACCAATGAACCCATCCACGGGTTTCTAGGCCTCATCTCTAGGCTTCATCGATTTTCATCGTGCAAACGGCGAGGCCGTGTGTCCCGTAGCCCTATACCGGCGCCTCCAGGCTTGCCTATATTGGAATAGTGTCCGTGATGGCGTCGTCATTTACTTATCTACACACTGCGTCAGGAATCATGGGCGGTGCAAAAGCGATAGCTTTACTAGGCGTCGTACGAGAATGAACTTGTCCGAGGCTCCTGGCGTGCGAGGCTATTGATTTCGCTCAACGCTTAGGGTTCTAGGTGCAAGAAGCGCAGTTGTTAGACCGACACTCGCAGACAGAATGCCCCTGAAATGACTCGCGGCTGCACGTCGGTTTGAAGAGACCAAGGTGAGTTTTCGCTTCTCTTTCCGCTCCAGCATATACATGTCAGCGTTCGTTAGGAAACCTAGCTGCGCATGAGTCGCATGTACGAAGTTGAGATCACCGCTGCATCATGTCGCACATTTGATCTTCTAAGACACGAACGGGTAAATTAATATATCTGACAAAATACTTCAGTGCGTTCCCGAATCACTGCTAGTAGCCGCATGGTAGGATCATGCTTGTTCGCTTATTAGTCTCTAGATATCCTCAAGTTCATGCCAAGAGGTATTTACGCAAGCAACTGCTCGCTGCTTACATGTAGGTACCCAGTAAGCTTGTTATCTACATAGCTACCAACCAGCAAACCCAGAATAACACGACTACTAGTAGAAATCAAGGACGGCTTCACTAACAACTCGCCCAGTGCGCTCAGTAGCAATACGGTCATAATCAAGGGGTAGATATCATAGCAAACGTTGGAACCCGATAGAGAAATATATTCATCAAGCGTTTACCGCCGTCTATGTAAATATGTACTGTGCTGGGCAGCTTCTACATGACAGTTGCATCATAGCTAGAGGCATCAGAACCCCTGCGGGCCTTGACTTGTGGGGTACCTAGGTAATTCTATCCCGACAAAGTGCCGGGCTAACACTGTGCAAGGATGCCTCAAATGCCAGGCACACCATAAGTTGTCACAAAATGCGACGCCGCACTTGCAATCATGCAATCGCGCCATAGTAAACAGCACGATGAAGATGATGAAGAAGAACAAGAAGAAGGAGACGAGGAATACAATGCATAGAGCTGTGAAATAGACAGGCAAATAAAGGAATAAAAACTTGAAGCATTCATAAAAACAAGCACAACTACACCAAGCTGCCGCCTCAAACACAAACCCAAACCCAAACCCAACAAGCCTTTTCTTGCTCAAGTGGTCGCAGATACAACCTAGAATTTCTTTTAAGGTTCCATTTCTCTAGGGGCATGAAGTTTTATTATACCATTAGGTAACATCAGTAGTCCTCGGAAGTGATACAGACCGTGTGGCTCCTTCTAATCTAAGGAATTATATAGGTAGGTAGTATAATACGTTGACTCGACTCATCGTAGGGAGGGACAGGCCGGATACAATGAGGTCATGTCTTCTACATCTGCCTAAACATCCAATGCTGCCAAAACTTTAAAGCAATTCGCAGACGCAGCTCTCAGTAGAGTTTTCAACTTGACATTTAATATATAAGACTCTCCATTCTCACACCTAAGTCAATTTCAAACCTCCTCCCCTACCTCATCTAGCAATGCCAACAGGTAATTCACACAAAGACCGACTCCTAACCAGTTCATAGACGAGTACCTACCACAGATTCAGCTTGAGTTTACCTCCATTCAGACATTAAGTCCCCAAGGAAGTATTCACCAATCACCATGTCGACCCCTGAAGAAGTTCAGTGCCAGTATCTATCCCAACTACCAGGAACCAATACATCATGCAAAACACGATCGTCTACCCAGTATCATACAATGTTACTAGAAGTGCATTGATCCTTTCGTTCAGGCTTCTCTTCCCAAGAGTCTGTATCGTGGTACCAACCTAGGGCATCTCACTTGACAGAGCTGAAGAGATCACTATCTAGCCTCCTAGGGCTCGGCATCACGGCTGTGCTCCACGACAAGCCGATTGAAGACAGCACACATCCTATTCTTCCCCGTCAGGTCTCCCAAACTCGTGTGTCCGGGACTTTCACCGATTATCACAACGCGCAACCAGTTCCTTGCTTTCGATTCGCTCTGAATTTCACTCTAAACAGCCAATTCTCCAGGTTAGTCACATTTTGTTTGGCTTCGACTCAGGCTAATCGTCATCGAGGAACAGTCATCCCTTCCACTAGTGCCTCGCAAGTTGATTCTGATCTACGTAACATCCTCAGCAAGATTCGTACCAATGCCCCGTTAGGGACCCGTGGAGAAGAATATCCAGAATTCTTCAAAGGCCACTCGAAAGAGTGGGTCTGGCAACGAATACAACGGGAGTCAAGGGTGCTAGACATCATACGTAGCAACACGCACCCAGATAAGGCCACCCTCGATAGTCTTTCAAAAGACTACATATACCTGGCACAAGAGCCTGGATGTTACTTGGGACATATGACTTCCGAGTTAGACTTGGAATATTCCAAAAGATATGGAGGCCAGGCTAACGTTACCATTCGAGATCGATGCTGCAGGCACAAGAAAGATAAGCAAGCAGGGACAAAGAACCTATTCTACAACCTATGGCGGGCGGTTGATAAGAAACGCCATGTGAGATGGTTGGTTCTTTCGATCAAAGAACCAAGCACTGGCTCTACCCTCGACGAGCAACTATGGTCTAACATTTCCGAAATGTTCTATTGCATCACATTTCAGACTCTGCCAAAGATTCTACTACAGAAGTACCTAGATGCAGCATAATCAACTCGAGCTCAGGCTTCAATGTTGCCAGCCCCCTCACGCAGGGGAACCGCCCTGACAATATTCACTCTGACGCGGCAATGCTAACGCCCTGTGGCTTTCTGAAGACCCGGAGGTAGTGCAGTGGATAGAGAACCGCTGTTCCGAAAAGAGTATAAATGCGTGGAAAACGCATGAATTAACTGGCTGGAGGAATCTTTCCAACTCCATTTTCCAGTCACACGGTAGAGTTGACTTAATGAGACCAGGAATCCCAGGCATCGATCCTGAAGTCGAGATTGTTTGCCAGAAGTGCGGAGATCCCCACCCCAAGTTTTCCCTCGCAGACGGCAGGTATGTCAGCAAAATGCCGGCATCCTGCCGAGGAACTTGCCAGCGGACGGCACGAGAAGTTAAGAAGAACCAACGAACGGCATCAACACATCACATACCAGTGGATCAGAGTCTGCCAGCAATATCAAGGGTGAATTTGTGGCCTGCTAATAAGATGAATGCACAAACTGATGTGCAAAATGGGAAACGGCATCTCCCAGCGGAGATGGAAGAAGGAACGAGGTCCAGTCAGAGGCGCAAAGGTGTCCCCAAAGACGATTGTTAGGAGTCTAGTCACTTAGGCCACCAGGAACCAGGGAGTCTATCGGAGTCATCAGGGGCTTCATAGCTTAGACAAAGGATGCTCAGGTATATGGACCGCTAGCTCGTAGACAGGGCCCCTCGTGCCACAACAGAGTTCTTTCCCATGCTTCTATGGTCTGCATCGTGACAACGATTGTGTTCAGACATCTGCGTCCAATTCCAACTCTGTAGAGATGCAGACTCGTGCTTCGAAGTTGACTACTCCTTTGTGTTATTAGCATTTTCGTCATTAGTTGTGCGTAGAGGATTCTTCTCTTGATTACACAAGTTTCTTCCTGATCAGAATCATATCATTTGATAAATGTGGTGTTGTGCTTGACGTGTACAAATTACCTAGGTGTCTAATTGATGAGCTGCAAGCATTTTGCCCCGTATCGGACGCACAGACACTCCGTGATTCGCTGACCAAGCTAGATGGTCCTAGCACCCTTCCAATGCAAGCCATATACGACGGCCTAGCAAGCCAATTTACCACAGTTCCAGGGCGCTTTGGCGGAGTGGTTAACGCGATGCCCTGCTATAGTTTCGCAACTTAGCATTCAGGCATTTCCCTCGGGAGCGCAGGTTCGAATCCTGCAGGCGTCGCTTCCTAGACATTTAATTTCTTTTTCTTTTTTCTTCGGCATAGTCCTTCCAAATTTTTCCTTTAGTCCTTGATTGTTGACATTCTTTTGCATTTGATTAAATGGATGAATGAATCAGTTACATGTTCGGACGTTCAATTGTTCAACATTTCTGACGGTACCTCTGGTGGGGCGTGCACTTTCGTCCTCTAAGTTCTCCGTTCAGGTGCTGTACCTCTGTGAAATTGGCAATCCTAGAGAAACGGGAATGGTCAATTTCAAACCCCTACTTCATACCCATTCTCTGCAATAGTGCATGTAGGTAGCTATCTCTAGATTTCATGGTCATTAGCAAAGTTGAGTTGCTTCTATGACGTCATTGAAGCTGCAGTTTAGCAATTGGGTACAGACGTCAAACGGTGCTAGGAATACTGGTCAACTCTTTTCGAATTACAGCAACAAGGTCAACAGAATTGAACATGAGTTCAAATAAGACGATAGATATTTCATAAAGACTACCGTGATGTCCTACTGCATGCTTTGAGAAAGAAGCCGTTGTTGGTTGGTTGATGTGTTGAAGTAGTAACTTAGGACCTTTATTTACCATTGTCCTTATGACTTGCATGATATCAATTTAGAAGTGAATATTCATTGATATTTCCATGGCAGAATGATGTTAGTTTACCTGTAAATGAGGCCTTAGCAATAAATAGGCGCGTTATTGGTATGATTAGTTCAAAGAGGTATCTTAGTTAGCAATGCTGGGTGAGGCGCATTAAGATGTTCAGGCCCTATTTAGTCACTATGCATTTCAGATTTATGTTTACTGTGATATGATATTTTCATAAGTTTAGGGGGAAATATCTGATTGATATGAGGTGTTCTAACTACTGTAAGGAGGTCTGATATTGTCAATCCCGATGTCCCTAGCTACTGGCCAGTCACCTCCGCCATTGTTTCCTATGTAGGATGATGCTATCTTGGATGTGCACCAAGATAATTCATAGGGTCTAATGACGTTAGATGAAATGGCCCAGTTAGGTACCTAAGAGTACCTAGGGGAAATGCTGTACCCTGGGGTAGAAATCGGTGCCGTCCTCGTAGTCTCGGAAATCCAGCTGTCAGATATTCCGGAAGACCCTCAAGTAAGTAACTGAAGTGAATGCAATGTGTTAAAAAGGAAAATTTGGTGTAGTGATAGGAAAGGATTATTAGTGCTGTGTAATTTGGGGGTGGGGGTGATATGTTGATCTCCGTCGATCCGCCCATGTGCGGTCCGGAGCAGAAAAAGCAAAGAGGCCAGATGCTAATACCGATTTGCATACGTTAACCCTTAGTATGCATTGATGATGTTTCTCCGTATGAATAGCCGTGTCGAAGTGGCAGTTCGGCATGTGTTAACCCTTAACACGCCCTGTCGGCATTCGTCCCTTGAATAGAGATGTCGAAGTTGCAATTGAGAAACCTAGGTGTCAAATGTTATGCCTAATCATCTTTGACCAAGCGCGCCTGCTGCCTAGCGTGTCCGATCCCGGCTAAGCGTTCCTGGCGCCTATCGTGTTCGATCTGGGCTGTGGCGCGGTTCTCTAGAACAGATTTCAGCTGGCGACCAGCGCTGTTCGAGATCTCCTGTCCATCTCGAGCACGAGTAACAGGGAGACCCTCGTTCAGGGAATTGAGGATGTAGTAGAAGTGCTTGTTGTCAACATGGACCTTCAGGAACCACTCGAGCTCGAACGGCTCCGAGACTTCCATCTTGATGTCTTTCCACCACTTGGGACGCACAACGTCCTCGGAAGGAAGGGACTTCATGACGGCCTGTGAGTATGAGTCAGTAAATGAAGTGGATTAATAGGTGGTGAAAGGGGTAAAGAAAGAATAGACTGAGGTAAGAAGAAGATACTAACATATCCCTGGATTCCGTGAGATCCGTTCACAGAAAAGAAGAGTACCACGGTCGGAGCAGTCAAGAAAGCCTCCGAAAGAGGAGCGACGTTGGCAAGCTGAGTAGCCCAGACACCATCATCCTGTTGGGAAAGATCAGTAATCCATTTTGAAGTGTCCTTATTTAATAGGGTATAACTCACCATAGCGTCATAGATGTTACTCCAGCTAAAGGATCGTATGACGAAGAATCGAATCTCTGTGAAACGAGACAGTCATTAGTAAGCCATTATGAAGGTACTTCTCGAATTTCGAATGAGTCTATAGGACTAGACTTACCATCGTTATCCAGTGAAAGAGGTTTGGGGATATCCGTGTGTGCATACTCGCGGATGCTGTCTCTCTCATCGACCGCCAGCTGGACCTTCGGACCGTGCTGATCGTAACGACCAGGCGGAGTCTCCTCAGAAGTGGAGGGTTGGCCATGCTCTGAGTGATGGTAGTCTCGAGTACGGTTGAATGTAGGTCGGGTAGAGCGATGGGGCGAAGCCGAACGGTCGCGCGAGGAGCGGTAATCAATACCGCCAGCACGGCCACGCTGGAAGCTACGGCCCTCGGAGCGCATCTCAGTGGCTGGAAGGAACAGTCATTAATAGCTCGGACAAATTCAAGGTCATTCGTAGTGGACTTACCGCCCTTGTGGCTTCCGGACATGCCTTCAGTAACTGCGTTGATAGCATGCTGTTCCTCCTCGGCTCTCATCTCGGTGCGGAACTCGGCCAACTTCTGGCTGCGAAAGTCCTCATCGTGCCAGCCAGTTAGCTTGAGCCAGTCTCGCACATCAGATGAGGTCTTGGTCTCATCAACGTAGCCGCGAGCACGAACGGGCGAGCTATGAGTCATCTCATAGCCATTGCTAGTGCTGCGGGCGCGGTCGTGGCCACGGCTGCGGTAAGAGCTCTTGGTGATAGGAGGTCCCATGTTGTCTTTCAAGTCTCTAACGCGAGGGTGGGATGGGGTGTAGGGAAGTTGGTTGGAGAGCTCAGATAGGTTCTTACGAGAGTGCTTAGGTGACGAAGGGGTGGTAGGGGAGGGATGGGGAGAAGAATGGTGCTCAATGGGGGAAACTGCGGAATAGTCTGTAGAATTGAGAAGGTTGGATAAGTTATCTTTCGAGTAGATCGGGATGAGGAGCTTACCTTCTCGGTGAGATCCACGGTCTTGAGTGTTTCGGTAGCTTCGGTAGCTCTTGCTACCATACTCGCCATCGCGGTAGTCGTCGTTCTGACGCGAAGAAGACATCTTGAATTATTCCTTGCGAAATGTGCTTGTCGACGTTGAAGTGATATTGAATTTTAGAAGGTTAATTGCTTTAGTATTGTGAGGTTTGGTGGTAGTTACTGGTGCGGATTGTTATGATGTAGTGGGTGAGGTTTGAAGTCAGTGAGGTTTGAAGGTAGTTGTGGGATGAAATTGGGAAGTTCGTTGCTGGGTTGAGAGAGGAACGCGGAGGGCGTTTTAAAGAGGCGATATCAACAATGTTCGGGATGGAGGCAGTTACGGCGGCGACTAATCAGTAGTACGGTACTTAACTACTTCCGGTACTTTCTACATTGCGCTTCACATTCTAGTTTCTAGATCACGTACAATCAGCTTCTAATCACTCTAGGATACCTTCGCGGCATAGAAGTACCTTCCCCTTTGTTAGCTCCTATTCATGTTCAGATATCGTAGTTGCATTCTATATCACAATATTCCATGTGATCTTCTCTGTTTATGGTTTTCTGGAAGGTACCACTAAGAGTTTTGACAATGAGGTTGCCCCGGATCACAATCTGTTATACCATTCATCACCTACCTACGGATGTCGTCGGCTGGCGAGACCCCCAAAACGGCTAGAATTCAATACCCTCACGCATACAGATTTTTAAAAAAAGAAATTGCACGATAATAATATGTACTGTTCCCAA
Source organism: Hypoxylon fuscum (assembly GCA_022578945.1). Taxonomy (NCBI): domain Eukaryota; kingdom Fungi; phylum Ascomycota; class Sordariomycetes; order Xylariales; family Hypoxylaceae; genus Hypoxylon; species Hypoxylon fuscum. Next base: position 64,513 of record MU399937.1, on the reverse strand, counting down.
GCCCTTTCCTCTTTATACGTAAGGTATTTTCCTACAGCTATAGTGCCATCTGCCCAGTAGCTGATCTAGAATATTATATCTGTAGTGTATATAAGACTGTTAGTGATCGGGTGTGATCCGGGGAAGTTGTAGGCGGCAGCAGCTACAAAGATACAGAAACAGGTCAAGTGATCGCGTTCCGTTCTTTCCTTTTCGAATAATCATATTCCTAACTAGGTAGGTAGTCAGTCAACTTCACGTGTAATCACCTCTATTGTTACCTAGGTAGTCAAATCAGCTGCTGTTAACACCTGTCTATGTTAACGACCGTATTAGGTACCTATTGTCCTCTTTAGCTGCTGATTCTAGCCATTAAATGTTTTTTTATTTTTTTTATTTTTACTGATTTGAAAACCCCGGTATAACTGAATAAAGGTTGGTGACCCTGTACATAGTAGCTCGACCTCCCAGCGGCTATGTTATGACAGGACTGATTATTCCTTACACTTCTATAGTATCAGCTTCCCGACACATTCTTCGTAGCATAAAATGATCGTTTTGGATAAGCAATTCTAACTCACATCTAGTTTAGAGACCGATTACAATATTATGAATTCCTTGATAGGAGTATCCGTTGCATTGTAAGACTTGTGTAGGCATGTGCACGGGTAATTTACCTATCATTCTATTTAGGCCAACCTTTGTTAATGCTATAGCGTGAATAGGTAAGTTATATGATTATTTTGCATACAACGACTTAACTACCTGTTTCTAATGCGTGAACACGGTGGCGGACTAAGTAGTAAGAGGCGTTGGCTAAGTAAAGCTGGTGGTAATAGGTAGCTGTATGGGGAATATTGAGGCTACGTTGGAATGCCAGATATTACGACAGTGATTAGTAATCCGTAAATATTTCGAGCCTATCTGGAATATCTAGCAGCATGAGGACATACATCATGAACAAGGCTTGCAATATTAACACATCGTAGACTAGATAGCAATTGTGGCCGTTGGGCTTGTATGCTCTCAGATACTCCCTCCCGGGCGGTACCAATAGCTGCATTTCAGGAAGCACTGCTAACATAGATAAACTGTACGCTATGCTGGTGGGAGGAAAGAGGCAAATAAGGCGCCTTGAATGGCAGCGTACATGACCATGAACCTCACAACATTACCCCCAAAGGTCGAAGTCTTCTTGTCACTTACCAACCCTGCTAGCCACCAATACCAGAGCGGATATCCCGACGAGATTCTCGTAATGATTTGAATATGGTAGTTTGTAATAGCCAGGATGGCTAAGACGAGCTGGGACAAGGCCATTGACCGAATCAACAGCGCTTGGCGAGATGGGTTCGTTGGGAGAGACTTTTCAGTTGCAAGATGCAAAGGTCTTCTGATAAGGTCTAACCCTGATTTTATGAGTATGTAGAGCATTGGTGCAGCGAGAAGAAAAAGCGGTATATTCGACGGTGTCCAGTAACGGAGAAAGCCAACGTTCCTATGCCCGATATTAGCGGCGTCAACATAGGAAACAAGTCTCACTAACCAATAGCGCGCCTGGACAAAAGAGTATATACTGGGCAAGCTGCTTGTGCACCAAGGCCTCAACTTAGTCCTAGACGAGGCAGAGCAGAAGGTTAGATAAGCGACCAGTTGTGGCGCTACGAAGCCTACAGCGATTGCCAGACCCCCAATAATAAGCGCACACCGTCGTCGTATGCTAGTTAGGGTAGGCGATGCAGAAAGCTCCTGAACCAATGCAACAGCGAACGGGATCCCATTAAAGAGACCATTGCTGCGAAATGTAGTGGCGATGCCAAACCACATGCCCGAAGCGACCAGGCTCACATCATGTGCGAAAGTCTGTTTCTGCCCAAGTAGGCCTTTGGCTAGGAAAAGGTAGCCGGCGAAGGACAGCAAGGCATAAGTGCTCTCATTATATGGGGCCGACAAGAATAGCCCCGCCGGGGATAGGATATGTAGCAGGGCTGCGATGAATGACAGACGCTGGTTCTTCCAAACAACGAGCCCTAGCTGATACAAGACGAGGACGGAAAGTAGGTGGGATGCATGAGCTATACAGATTCCAACGACTGCCTCGAGAGAGCCGTGGGCCTGGACACCAAAACCAGAAAGCACTGACAATACTAGTTAGAACATGCTACGGGTGCTTGATATGATGAGTCTAACGAGTCCACATACCTTGAGTGAAAAAGACAATGACAGTTGGCAGCCCGCTGCCAAATGCCCATTCCTGTTCAAACAGATAACCACGACGAGATGCTTGGATAAAGTAGATAGAGTCCCATCTTGTCAGCTTTGTAGCTAGGTCAAAGGTAGATTCGTTGGATGTAGGTATTTCAGGGGTTACCAGAGTACTCGAGGTGTCATAAGCCGGGCCGACACCACTCCCAATAGCAATGGCCAGTAGGAGAGCTTTCCAGGCGAAGAAAGCCCCAATCAACGATTTAGGAGGACTTCTAGGGTCTAACAAGGGCATGGTTAGAAAAGAAGACGACTCTACGAGTGTCGCATGTTTCAATAAACAACGTCGAAGAAATCTAATTGAAGACGCGATTTGGAACGTGGAGCACAAGCCACAGAGGGGGGGGGGGGGCTGTGTGGCTAGTGACATTTTAGATATTACCGGGTATGTAAGTACATTTGCAACACCAAAACCTGAAGGTCCCTTCACAAGCTAGGGGTCAGCATTTCCAACATGTTCAAGGTTCTATGTCAGTCATGGACAGATGAATTAACGCACGCAAAGGATCCAACATGTTTTGTGCATATATGCTAATTCATGTTTGTCTACGACCTCGGTACCCTGTAAGGTCGTGTCTATGTACAATACCTAGGTACACAGGAACGCGCCGAAAATGAAGAAAGAAATTGCGAAGGAATCGTCTGCTGACTATGAGATGATTCCCGAACGTCACCTTCGTTATCATTACTATGTATCATTGAGCAACCTGCATGATGTGACCAGCCTTGCATCGCTCATTTCCCAAGATGATGGTGTCGTATACCATACATGTAGGTCAAAAGGATCTTCATGGCTTTCGTGATGGCTGTTGGTGGCATTACCTCAGCACATTTGGGGGCATCGGGGGGCTCAGGGGCATCATCCACAATTGGAACATCGAGGCCGAACGTAGCAGCGTAGTTCCATTTCTATTTTCGATGCCTCGTCTTCACGTTGGTTCCATATACGAAAAGATGCATGCCGCATTTCTGAAGAGGGAGAGGCTTACCGTAATTGACCAACATTCGATGTTAGCATCCAAATAGAGAGAAATTATTACTCGATAGATGCAATTAAAAAACTCCCTCGACAAGATCCTTGGCGATGTCGTCATTGTCTTACAATGCTCCCGTGGCTGAGCGGTCTGTCATCCTCGGCTTTCAGGATACATTGAGGACGATAGTAGTGAGCAAATGTTCGGCATGACCCTGTAGGCACTTCACCTTGACATGTCACCCGGATATTCGGATCGTAGCCTGGTTTCTAGATATTCTAAGTAGTCTGATATCTCGAAAGAGATGGGCTTGTAGACATGTTTTACTTGTTTGAGAGTGAGCTAAAAAGCAAATCGGTCTATATCTAACTTGTTACGTTCAGGCACATGGTTCCATGATCATCAGACAGGCTTCCAACACTTGGTGCCCTCACCGACATATTAATGGCGCCGTGTAATTGGTTGTGATTGGGTAGAAAATGCCTCCTATAACAGCCAGATGGATGGATTTTCTTGGTATTGACTCTTGTCAACAAGTCGAGTTCCCGCTGCGGCTGATATTGACGTGCTTTGAACAATGAAACCAAAAAAAAAACTCTACTTATGATTGTCTACATCAAAGTCTCTTTATATCAAGTGCATTGCATTCGGTAAATGCATTGTCCAATTAAAAATAAACTGCTGCCAGATTTCTGGTTGCAAACGTCGAAAGCCGATATGACTTTGACTCGCCACCTTAGTTGCTTGGCTCATCACTGATATGAATCTCCATTAAAGATAAGATGGCGGGTATACATATGTGGATGATGGCAGGCGAGGCGGGCTCGGGTCACGGCATGATCATAAATCGGTGTGATCGGCCCCCAAGAAGCCGACAAGGTAGCGAAGATGGTCCAATAGGAAGAACTGGACAGGCAAAATCCGCACCAAACAAATGATGAGAAATTTCGAAGCCTGGAACGGGTTTCCACGCCCTACGGGGCCTAAACGGCTAGGTTTTGCACGAAAAGAATTAGCACATGTACAGGTTGGAGATGCTCGTGCTTTTACGCTAATTATTTTGTCCAAGACCTCGGGCGCTAGGGGCTAAGGATGAAGGTGGCAGGGTGGGGTCTTACCGCCTGCATAACTATCTGCCGGCCAACCACGTTCCGGATGTCATCCCATTTTTTTTTTCGCATTCGCATCCATTCATTGAAATGTGCATTCTGCCATTCCAACCTCGAATTATTGCCGTAATAACGAATAATAAACAATGACTTTTCGAGTGCTACCTAACCATCCCCGTCCCCATTGTCACCACCCTGGCAACTTGCAATACTTGCCTGGATAACCCTTATCTGTCAGTTCTGAGAATACCTGCCTAACCTACATGTAGTTGTCTTTGGGAATTGCATGTTCATATGAAGTTCCTGCTAGTTATCCAACCCTAACCAACTTCTTTCCTCGTCGGCCGTTTCCATAGTCCTCGGTTTACAAGTCAAATTAGCGAAAGATCCAGACTCGGCCTGATTGGATATTATTGATAATAAATTCGATTCTTCTCGTGCGATTCTTCAAACGTCTGCGGGTCAACTGCGAAACTAAACCTCGATCCGAGCTGAGGCTGTGGAACCTACCATACCATGCCAACGGAGCACGCACATGGCTGACGGCGATCAGATCCACTACTTGCTGCCCATCCTTGAAGCCCCCCCTATTAAAAAGCCCCCGGTCCTTGATCCCTCCAGGTTACGCGTTTTCCCAGGCGAGAGCCAAGAAAGTTCAGCCTGTCAAGTCCTACATACCGCACTCAGCTCTCCACTTATCTACCTCCTAACACCCCCTAAACCCTACCCAAGCACCAAGCTGCGTGCCCCTCGAGCTTCAAAAACCTATGCGACAATCCCCTTATTTTGGCTTTGGATTTAGTTGGAAACTCGACCTTGACGGTGATCTTCTCTTCAACAGATTCTGTGCTCTTGCATGATATTTCCCTATTCTCTTTTTTATTATTGTTGCCGCCATTTCCAACAATAAGTTATGCAGGAGACGGAGGAGGAGGATTAGAAAATATATGATTTGACCGGCTTAAGTCGGGGACTTTTCACCTGCCCGAACCCGACCAAGTTGCTAGATACATCACGAGTCAGGCTTTTTTCCAAATAACTTTGGGCAGCTCCCCACTGGAACTTTGGAAGGAAGGGGAAAAAACAAAAACAGTTTGGATGGCCATTTCTTCAAAATGTTCCTGCATTCGGGAGCGAGCCTTCACGGTCATGAATATTCCAATCGACCTGCTCCTCACCTTGGTCATCAACGACGCAATCCGCTCTTGCGGTCTGCTTTCGCAACACCTATAAGTCGAACGTCCTCTTATCGTACTAGCATCGAGTCATCTTCTGTTGATGAACCTATCTCGCCCAATCTGAGGCGTCCTAGACCTTTGTCTGAACATATTCCTAAGGTTTCCGAACCTGTTGTGAGGTTTGAAGAGCCCCAATGCGCTCCAGCGACACCGAAGCCTGAAGCAATGAGCGAAGATGAAGGCTCGATTGCTTCCGATAGTGACGCAAGCCGAGGCTCGTCTTCGGCTCGCCGCACCCGTCGAAGAGTTCCGCGGAAAAGCACAACCTTCCTTCTCGCTCATCCGCCTCCGAAGCTGCGCAACAAACAACGATTAATTCATATACGGCCGAAGTTGTTATTGCAGATGCAACAGCTGTCTGCCAACAAGCGTCCGAACCCAGCCATTGACGTGTACCCTTCTTCCGCCGTAGCTGGATCTTTGATTGCGCCATTGTTAAAACGTTTCCCTCTCATTGCTCGCATCAAGAGGGAGTTAAGTATTCAGGATGTGATGTTAGTAAAGAGCGAGGACTATGCCGCGCAAACTTCCGGGTCGGAAACTGACGGTGACGAAGACGACCTAAGATCACGCGAGCTTCTAGCGATATTAAGTCCGCTGAGAACTGAAGATAAGGCGGAGATTGTGTTGGCCGATGGGACTGTCTGGACTGCGACCCCACGATTCAATGGCGCCAATTGCTGTTCTTATGAGTTCGTCTCGGTTGATGCAAACGGTAATACAACCACGGCTCGGTGGGTTCGTAAGCAAATCGCTACTAAATCGTTGCCGGGTACGCCGACCACGGCTCAGTCTACCCAAGCTGCGCCTTCGACGGTCGACTACAAATTCACCTTTAGCATCATCGATCCGAACTGTCGGCGACACCCTATCCTGGCTACTCTCACACAATCTTCTCTCGACATTCTTGACACTTATACTACTGTCTCCCCATCTACCAGTCGTTATCCTCCAACCTCCCCTTTGTTATCTACACCTACTTCTACTGGGGAGGAGAACCCTTTTGAGCGGAGAACCCAGCAAGTCGAAGATTGGCAGAAGACCTTTATTTCCATATCGGCCATTTGGGTGATCCTTCGCCATGGCTGGTCCCCTCATTGCAAACCAGGGGATTTCAGTCCCGTGTCCACCTCTATTACCACATCTCCGACAGACGCAAGCGTAGCTACTCGCAGCCGATCGTTAAGCGCCAACGCAGAAATGCCTCCGAAACTCAGCATCACCGAGCCTACCAGTCGACGGAAACTATCAGAAGCGCTGCGGATGAGCGATCAGTTCGTCCCGAGTCGGTTGCCTAGGAGAGCAACATCCACTGGAGCGGCGTTCATGCAGAAGCGCAATGCCTCAGAGGCAGAATATTTTGATCAGACAGGCGGTGGTCCGGAACAAGGATTCAAGCTAAGTAGGAGAGCGTTCAGTGGCGATTGGGGCCTGAGCAAAGGAAATCGGAACACGGAAGCTTCTATGGCAACCATGCTGGGCTCGCCGTCTCCTTCTCCTTTGTCTGAGAACCTGCCACAGAGCAATACTTTGCCATCAGCCCCACCACACCCATTACCCGCAGGACGGCGTGCTGTTTCGGCGTACTATTCGGCCGAGCCTGTGTCCCTCAAGGCGAGCGATGTCGAGCTTGTCGAAAAGCATGACATCCAACGCAATTCGGTCGTCCCGAGTACGGCGCAAGCAGCCCAAATAGACGAGCAAGATCGCAAGACCAAGCATCAGAAGTGGAAGAACATGGCCAACTGGTTTCGAAGACTACAAGGGCGGTAGGACTGCCCGCCATGCTTCTGTTGACGATGCTATTGAGCGAAGACGCACACCTGTGCTTGCGGGGACATGATCTTGTATTATATACCTGCATAAGGCTGGAGTTACCACGGAATACGGGGGAAACGGATTGGGTGGAAACGTTTGCATCATTGGGTTTTTGGGGGGATATTTTAAAAGAGACGGGATCTAGACTGCGAAGCTAGTATCCCAGGAAGGACTTGGACTTGGGCTTTAGGGTGCCATGGCGTTCGAATGGAAATAGAGTGTCCGACTATCGCTCGCTTGGTACCAGACCACATACATACCCACTTGGAAGAGAAAAAGGGGAAGAAATTCCCCGTTCAAATGGACTTGCTACCTCGAATAGCATCCGATATTTTTAAATACAAAAGAACAGAAATATTACTATCATGGCCTGATGTTTGATTATGTGATGGTCCTGTCTTCATTTGTGTCAGACCCAATGAAACGTGGGAAATGATCAAGTGCCGTAAATGCTGGTAGTGTACCACGACCTAGCAAACAGACAGGCGAAATATCATTCAGCTATGTCTCAGCTTGGTTCACTTGTATTTCCCCCGATTTGAGGCTTGAAGATGGATATGATTAATTGGTAGTGCTTCAATACTCAAAGAGGTATCATGCATGTATAAGTTTAAAGTTGCGCATTATCGTGCACGCCGCTGAGCTCACTCCGTGGCAGGAAGACGGCCGAGCGCGGCCATGTCATGCAATGCACGCTCCGCATTCTTCGGCGCCGACAACCGGCCTGCGGTGCCCGGCACGCATGATAATTCCCGGCCCTTCTTCGCTGGCCGGGGATTGTCGAATCAACATAACCATCTCCCTCCACAAGGGTCCTCTAATCTTATTGGCATTCAGGGGCTATGTAATGTCTAGGAACTGTTGTAGGTGTGATATTAAAAGGCGTTTACACACACATCAGGGGCTTCGAATTGGGCTGCAGTAGAACTTTGTGCCATTTTGTGGGAAGCCTGCTGGCAACAATTTAACTATTCCCTAGCTTGTTCTAACAACTATTTCTTATTCCCTCTCGTTCAACTTATGTTATAGACAGTGGTTCGGGGGTTGTTTGAACAATGCTCTCATTTCAGTAGACACCGATAACATACCATACATACGAAAACATGGTTGCGCTCCCCAAAGGTAGTTCAAATCTGATTGACATTTACGAAGAGGAACCCGCAAACCTCTACCAATCCTAACCTATGTAGTCATACACGGTTCGAGTCTCGCGTCGAGGCCAACAGACCATGTCTTGATGCGGTTGTAATTGGTCCGTACACACCGTGCATTCTGATGCTGGGTCATCCGCCCTACGAGATACATGCCAAGAGAAGCACGGCTTGGTATGTAAATGCAGCGAACTACGGCATCGGCCTCCCATGCTCAAGTGCTTACCTTACATGCAGCCACGATGCTAGGCACGAGAGGGCTACCAATACGAGCACGGCAGCCCGTGCATCTGAGGCTCACCGCATGACTAACAGGCGGGGATAGAATGGGATGGGAATGGGGATACACGGGCCGAAGCCCAGACGTGAATCGCGGGTCTGGCCGATGCCGGTCAGGTCCCACAAATCGGAGGAACTCGCTAGATAGCTCAGCCGCGGGCGGAGATTCCCATTCGGGAGATTGGGTAAGCAAACACTCGATGACGAAAGGAAATGTTCATTATCAAACTTTGACGATACGGAGTCAGGTGAAGAATCCGACGTTCTGCCGGTGTGAGGTGGTAGGCAAGGGCCCAGAGCCCCAGAACCAAGACGGGAAGGACAAAGAGCTTGTTGGCTCTCCACCGTACCAACTCCGCCATGCTCCGCCTCTGGCTCTGACCGTTGCAGATCGGATCGTGCCCCGAAGCTTCACGGTAGCATTTGAAGAGGGACAGAGGGCTTCGTTTCTTGCACATAAACTTGGGCTCTCCTTTAGTTCCGTCTGTTCTAGTAGTTGTTAAAGGATCACCAACCTTTTTCCCACTGCATTTGAGGATTTTGGAGAGAGCCAAGAGGACTAGCCTGACGCCATGGTGATGCACGCGCAGCAGAACGGCAGCTCCTCGACTTCGGTCATGGAATTGGAGCTGGAACCCGTTTATATGTCAACGGCGCTCCCGAAGCGGGATACAATTACCGACCCCGTCCGCGGACCAAGTCGCCATACGAGTATTCGAAATGGCGGTGACGCCTTGGAGCAAGTCGGGAGCGAGCTGCCGCCTCCGAGCACATCGAGTGAAGTCGTGCAGAGATGGAATTACCCACGGAAAAACATCCCGCGGATAGCTTCTTGTTTCTGGTCCTTTGTCGTTATGGGGTCTAACGACGCGGCTTACGGTGTAAGCTTTAAAATCACCCTAAGCTACCAGCTATGAATAAGTTTGCTAATATCTATCACGCTAGCCTCTTATTCCATATGTATGTGCGATAGCTCTACAGCTTTAACAGGGTTGTGAGATAGGAGATAGATAACTGACACGACCGCAGATCCAAGCGCACTACAATCTCACGTATCTGATCGTATCACTCATCTTCCTCTCGCCGTTCGTAGGGTACACGGCCGCCGCATTCCTGAACAACGTCATCCACCTCCGGACGGGCCAGAGAGGGGTCGCCTTCCTCTGCTCGGGATGCCATTTGGTGTCTTACCTAATCATCGCATTGCACCCACCTTATCCAGTCCTGGTGATCGCATTCATGATCGCAGGCTTCGGGAACGGTGTCTGCGACGCTGGTTGGAACGCGTGGATCGGCAACATGGCGCATTCCAACGAGCTTCTTGGCTTTCTCCACGGCCTCTACGGAGCTGGTGCGGTTTTGAGCCCGCTCATCGCTACGACGATGATTACCAAGGCCAATTTGCCTTGGTATACTTTCTATTACCTTATGGTAAGCGGATCGGTATTATTGAAGGCATCATGTACCTAGCTAACGGGACTAGATTGGCATGGCTGCGCTTGAGGTTGTCGTATCAGTCTCGTGTTTTTGGACGGCGACTGCGAGCGAATACAGAGAGTCCTTGTCGAGGCACTCGGACTCGTCTAAAGGCAGTCTCAAAGAGGCGCTGTTCAAGATGCCTGCGGCTCGTGTCACTTGGTTATGTGCCCTGTTCTTGCTTGGCTACGTCGGCCTCGAAGTTGCCCTCGGAGGTTGGATCGTCGAGTTCATGATCCGTGTCAGACAGGGTGAGCCCTTCGCCAGCGGTATGGCGGCTACCGGATTTTGGCTCGGCTTGACGGTGGGACGCGTCTCCCTTGGGTTTGTGACGCCGAGGATAGGAGAAAAGTTGGCGATTATGGTGAGTCTTCTCCTTTGCCAATGGTCCTAGCCAGGTCCTCTACCCCTAATCATGCTCTAACTGGCCGAAAGATTTATTTGCCAGTGACAATGGGACTAGAGCTCCTGTTCTGGCTCGTTCCCCAGTTCATCGTATCGGCAGTGGCCGTGGGACTGCAGGGCTTCTTCATCGGGCCGCTGTTCCCGGCCGCCATCGTAGCCCTCTCTAAGCTGCTCCCGCGACACCTCCACGTCGGTGCTATTGGTTTTGCGGCAGCTTTTGGCGGCAGCGGCGCGGCGGTCTTGCCCTTTGCCGTGGGGGCGATCGCTCAGGCTAAGGGTGTTCAGGTGCTGCAACCCATCATCCTGGCCTTGCTGGGTGTCATCCTGATGTTCTGGATTGCCTTGCCTAGGATTCATAAGAAAAAGGAGTGATTATCTAGGTAACAGCTGCTTTGGTAAGCATCCAAGGTACCGATGTAGTAGAGTGTGCAGATAAATGCAGATTATTCTACCTCCCAGCCTTGAGTATGGTTGAAGCTTATCAAGTCGTGACTGGTGCGACCATCCATCTTTGAACCCCTAGACTGAGATGGATGCAAGAGTCAGGTAGGCAGGATCTGATGACGTTTTGTCATGGTCGCGAGATCGAACGCAATCCTCTTCCGAAAGTTCCGCAACTTTACATCCATCCTCATAGAAGGATACGGGTTTTGGCATAGCCACCATGGACGTGACCGAAATGTAGTGAATCCTTGTAGCCTTTTCGGAGCCTAGCTCTAGCCTTTCTTTGCTTTGTTGTCTCGGATTTCGGCGAAGCAGGCAAAGGGGCGTACGAATGCTGCATCGTTGGTACAATACCACGCATGCCATCTGCTGCCTTCTAGGAATCACGAATACCACGTAATGAACTGGCCTGACCTACCGACGTACATGTACATACATACCTTGTGGCTGCTTACCTACCTTTGGAGGTCCTCGCTAGGCTGCTGAGCTGAGTTAGACTGCGAGATTAGTTTAGGTACTGTATAGAATTTCCACTCCAGCAAAGTAACAGTAAGAATAAGAATAAGAACAAGGTAGAGAAGTCACATGAGTGTCTCGACCTGCTATGTCAGCAAAGATCTAGAGGTTACACGAGAAAAACTCACGCACTTATCCGCGATGCCAGGGGTCTTGCAAGTGGAGTATGCATATAAGCGCTTATTACCGCCGGGATGTCTTAGATCAAAAGATCCAGGAAGAAGACGAAGGAAAGCATCGAGCAAATAGAATCCTATCTTGGGATCAAGTTCCCAAACAATGCGGTAGCTAACCGCGGCTGTCGGTCGCTTTCCTCGTTGTGATAAATCTGCGGATACCAAATCGGGTTCCATTCCCACGTCCCCGTCCGCAATATCCGCTATAGTTATTATGTGCATGACGTCGTGCAGCAGCCTGCCTCTAAAATATGATACATCCGGTACATATCACGATGCCGGCACGAAGCTGGATTGCTTTTATAAGCGTGTAGTTATGTCACGGCGCTTTTGAGATATGCACAATTCACCTATTGTCTTTGTTCAACGTATTCCGACTTTGCATTGTTGCGATATCAACGCATTCTAATCATTGGTATGAACCTGTGATAGGAGAGGTGATGCGTATCAATCAGAGCCCGCTTGTAAGTTGGGCACGTCTTCCTTCAGTCGTGCTACCTAGATCGAGCCTCTGAATGGTGGTCGACGCGGTTCATGATCTGATATTGTCAACTTACACCTCATTCGATAGTAATGGAAATGGAAGGAAATGACTTGCTACAACTGCACGGGTTCTCTTCATATTTAGAGCGGGCAGTCATCAGAACTTTACCTAGGTACGTGTACGTAAGGTATCTAATACATATCTTAATCACTGGAAGGACATCAGGATAGCTGCATCGAATCGGTACATGTATATACCAAATCTGTAGGCACCTGTGGGTAGTCGTGTGTTACCCGGTGACCCTGTAGGCTGTACCTAGTGGTGACCTAAATTACGTACTTCTACTTCTGCCTTTGGGCTCTAGCGTCTCTAGCGTAAAGAAACAAAAAGACGCGACTGGTGGATTGATTCGATTAACCCCCACCTCCAAAACTACCTCTACCATTACCTATTACATATTATTGCATGAAGTTCGTCCTCTTCATCATTCTTGTCCAACATTCAGCTTGCTCTTTTTGCAACATCGCTATCGACGGGTGCTAGCTTTTCTCTGCTTCCCCGTTTGATTCTTTTTGTTTGCCGTGTTCTTGGAACGCTGTGCGATTCCATGCTGCTGGCGTCGAGGAAACGAAGCCAGAAGAAAAGAGTTGCACATTTTTGTCAAGACCCAGTTGTCCCTCATCTCCCTAGCCAACGATAGTCGGTGCATCGAGTAGATCATTGGCCGTTTCGAGAGTACCGAGTAGCTAGTGTAGCTACTGGAAGCTCAGGGAGCCGCGACATGTCAGCGTGTGCACTCCTCGCACTACACCCGGCTGCAGCACGAGACCAACGCTAACGCCACCAACGACTACAACTAACGACACATCACATTTCACTATCATCATCTTTGTTAGGGTAGTTGACGGTCCTGCCTACCTTCGTAAGAGACAAGAGATACACATCGAAAAAAAAAGTCTAAGCTCGCGTCTTCGAAGCTAAAGATAAAAATAACAGGGTCTGTGTTACCAATGATAACATTAGGTACTATCCCAGACTCGCAGAGATTACAGATACCGATACCGAATACCAAATAATTATATCTGTTTCTTGAATTCGATAAAATAAAAAAGCACCAATACCATTACCGACAACCATCACATATCATATCTCCGTTTCTCATACCTCCGTGTTCCGTCTCCGTCTCCATCCCCATCCCCGCTTCCGTCCACCTCCACCATGGATGATGTACTCGATCCCGCATCGGCTGCCGGAGCACTCTCCGCTGCTTCTCAGTTCTTGAGCACCTATGCCGCCGGCGACACCATCTCGCGCGCAACTTCGCCCGGCTTACCTCCTTCCTCCGCTTCCCCCGATGTAGACGATCCGAAACGTTATCGAAAACGAACCTTCGCATACAACCAATTGTTGCCTTACCCCGTCGAGGATGAGGCCGAACGGGATGCCGCACTGCAGGGAATATTGAAGCAGCTATACATATCTATCAAAGCTGAAGACTTCTCTCCCGGGGCTCTCCACTGGACGCGCCAACTTCAAGGATGGCTGTCGCTAAAGTTCGATATGCCTCGCGAGTTGCGTGCCAAGCTTGTGAAGCTGTACTATCACCTTTCCCTAGCACCTGGCCTAGACAACAGTGCTTCCGATCGATTCTCCAAGATGGTCATAACTCTGACGAGGAGGAAACATGCTCTCAAAGCAGAAGACGACCTCATTTTGGACTGGCGACCTCTTTGGAAGGAGCTGAAAGCTTTGGTTCTACCTGGAGAAGCGGCTGCGCATTATTCGTCTAAGAGACGAGGGGTTAAGAACCTGAGGAAGCTATGCCTATATGCGCAGTTGTATTTCGATCCTAGAGAACGACGAGCTATGCTAGAGGAGATTCTCCCCTATTTTAGCACCTCGGATATTCAGAATGCCTATATTGTCATCGGCGTCTTGAATCTCCTAATGCCAACCAATCCCGCGCCTCCCACCGAACCTCAGTCTCAGCCGTCGGATTTTGTTCCCAGCTTCTTTCATCTTTGGTCCTTGATGACTCGATCCAAGGTAGTAGACACTGCCTTCATCGACATATTCTCGAGACTTGCGAGGGACTACATTGGCTGCCGTCATGTGCCCTTCGGAGAGCATGGTGTTTTTACACGGGAGCAATCTGACTTGATCTTTACCTCCATCCTTCGTCTAACCGAAATTCCCGTTGGCCAGGCCAACTCTCCGTACACCACTCTCGATTACTCGGTTGGGATGGGTATGTTTCTGGAGAAAGATAAGAAGAAACACCCGATACCGTATATTGTCGCCCGTTGGATCGTATCCTCCTTGTCGCCCCATTGTCTCGACAAGGACAATTCCATCTTGAATAGTCTCGAGGGTCTCATGGAGTCGGTTGACACCTTCTTCCACCCGTCGAATCAAGGTTCCTGGACAAAGATGCTGGCTCAGCTGACCTATTACCTCACTGAGCTGTTTGTATCTCGTTGGAACAGGGAGCAGAGCGACGAGCAGGATACCCCCGCCGACAGGCGTATTAACGATGTTTTGAAGCACCGATTTGTCTTGAGCCTGCGAGAAGTCACCTTCATGGGTCTCTTCGGTAAAAGCAGTTCCATCACTCACTTGTACTTCAATTCTCTTCACAATCTCACCTACCTTGAGCCTGATCTGATTCTTCCCGGTGCGCTTCAGAGGTTCTATCCTAGTTTGCAGGGTTTGGTTGAGGTTCACCGAACTACCTCTAGTCTCTGTGGACTACACCAGATTGCGAATATCATGGCGCGCCAGAAAGGCTTTAGATGTCATATCACTGCTCTGCTAGCACTAGCTTTACCTGGTATCGATGCTAATGACCTGAACAAGACACAGCATACGTTGAACTTTTTTCAAAGTGTTGCGTACAGTATTCCATTCGTGACCTTGACCAAGGAGAATGACAGAATTCATGATACAGGCCTTGCCATGGAATGGGTCCAAGGAGAGATGGAGCGCATGGAGCGCGAGGGTCAAGACGTTAAGATTGACTACAAGAGCGAACTTAGCGACGAAGACGAAGCGGCTATTCTTCGTTCCTCTACCGCGGGCTTTGGTGAATTCATCATTGCGCTACTAGGCAAGGTCTTTACTTTACTAGAGAATCTTCCAGACTCGTCACAGGTCCGATCCGGATCTCCCGAGGACAATATCATCAATACGCTACCGGCAGCTCTGACCCCAATGTTTGCTTCTCTGTCGCCGGAGCTCTTCGATATCGCATTGGACAAGCTCTCAACCTTTGTGTCGAGTCACGTCGTTCATCAAGCGCGTGATGCCATGGCCTGGACCTGTAACGCACTCTGCAAAGTGAACCCCGAGAAAACGCTCAAGGTGTTCATTCCCATGTTGATTGTCAACATTCGCAACGAGATTGACTACAACGGCGCTGCGTCCGATCGCAGCAGCGGTACCGAAGTTCTTCCCCGTGATCGAGCACTTGTCTGGCACGTTAGTATCCTCAGCATGTGCGTCGTCCACGTGGGCAGCGAGGTGCTCAAGTACAAGAAAGATCTCTTCGAGATTGCGGAGTATATGCAAGACAAATGCAGAGGTCTCCCAACCATCCACATCAGTAACTACATACACCACCTGCTCCTTAACTTAACGCACACCTATCCCATAGATACTTCGTTGTACGAGCCTGATGTCATACAACGTGGTATAGATATTGAAGACTGGGGCAAGAAAACTTCACCAGCTGATCTGACGATCCGATGGCACCGACCCTTGCAGGAGGAGATCCAGTTTGCCGTGGAACTTTTCGAATCTCAGGCTAAAGGAGCTATGAAACGGCTCATGTCTTTCATGAGCGATAACCCCCCTGTCAGCCGCAAAGGAAAGAACAAGGAGTGGTCAGATGAGGTTTCTCGACAGCTGACCCAGTTGCGACTGGTCATCTCGGGTCTGTCAATTCTCTTTGATCCCAAGAGGGCCTCTGGCTCTGGGGAAGTTAATAAACACGTCAACGGCAACGGAAAGCTCAAGCTCACCGACCAAGATGGGGACGAGGTGATGGGCGATGGAGATGGCGACGACGACGATGATAACGAGAACCCTCTAGCCGAGGCAGGGGAAGACGACGAGACGAAGCCTCAGTTCAAGTATCCGAGCGGTTATGTGCTTTCAACCAACTCGCCACTTTATGATCGACTCCATGACCTTCGAGACAACATCGGATTATTACTCTCTCGAACGCATTCCTTCCTCAACTCGCATCAGGAAGACGACGTCGCTTGTTTCACAGCACTCTATAACACCTATCGCACGTGGATTACAGATGTGGGGTTTGAGCGCTCTGCGCACCCGCTGGACCGACTCCTTCGACTGTATCGAGCAGATATTCACCCCTTCAAGATCAGTGGTCTGAGAAAGCCATATCCTCGGCCTCTCCTCATCAAGCGAGCCGACGCGTACCAACTGCAACGAGTAAGGCACAACGCCTCGGTACGATTCAAGAGTAGACTTGATAGACGTCTACTGCTCGACCTTGCTGAATCGTGTGTTTCCTCGTACGCGGATGTACGACGCATCGCCCAGGGAGCCCAAGATGCATCGCTCAAAGCATTGGTCGGTGGCCGCCCACTTGTCATCCCGGTCATCTTGGAGAGATTCCGTAAAGCTCTTGACGAAGCCGATCATGATCGTGTTAAAGGTGCCATGTATACGTTGCTCTTCACAAGTTTGCTTAGGACGCTCATGAGAGACTGGAGATTTGCCCCAGACTTAATGAGGCTCTATATCCAGACGGCCAACGTCGACAAAGCATCAATCCAGAACTTAGGTGCTACTGCCATCTATCCACTACTTGAATTTGGTAAAAGATTCGAGCTTCTGGTACTAACCGATGACCAAATCGTCAGCTTAATCAAACCGACCTCTGATTGCTCCAGAGCCATCGACAAAAGGCACGACTTCATCCTCGAGCGACGAAAAAAGGTTGAGGATAAGAAAGCAGCATTGGGATTGGAGCTGACGGAGCTCGCAAAAGAATCGCATTGGAAAACTGCTAGCAGGTGCGCTGTCTTTGCAGCTAATCTTTGCATACGCTTCGACACCATTGCCCCTCCATCCTTTATAGAGCTCGTCGTCAAGGGTACGAATGATTCCCACCCGGGCCTAAGGGCCTCTTATCTGAACGCCTTCTCCAACGTCTTCAGCGCAATCGACCAACGTGCTGTGTACGGACACAGTTACCGAGATTACCTCGAGGAAAAGGAAAAGGACCTTAACAAAGTCGTTGTTCCGGTTACGAAAGGTGACGCTGAGTTTACCAAGCATTTTCTGGAGAGCTTCAAGCACCCGGAGAGTGCAGAGTATTACGTTGATACTGATCACCCGGGTTGGTTAGTATGGGGCAAGGAGTTCAACGCATTCAGGACTAAGCCAGAGAAATTTGATTCTTATGACGATGTCGAGAATACAGCAAGACAGCAGATTGGCAAGATGATCACGAAAAAGTGGTTGAGTGAATATTTCGACTATCTGAAACAGGAGCCGCGGGACTCGTCATCCGATAGGTTTAGAACAACCAGTGTCGTCCTGCTCATGCATGTCTTTGACCTCATGATCTATGGGCAAACGGAGGTCAAGTTCGACGACGTCAAAGAACTCGTTGCTAAAGTGTACGGGGATGGAAGCGACAAGCACCAGCACCGCGCTACAGCCGAGATTTTGGGCTCTCTGCTAGTGGGAACAGCGTACGACCCTGTCGAGATGAAGGAGGAGGTCTGGAGCTTCGCCCAGCCAATGATTCTAGATATCTTTGCAGACAATCTCACGCCCGACAACACTACCTATTGGTTTACTTGTCTACACTTCATCATCGACACAAAGGATCCTCGACGTTCCAGCGAGCTAGTCAGCCGTCTGAGCTCTTTCCGGCTCGACATGAACTCCAATGCAGCATTCAAGGAATCTTCAAAGGTTCAGCTTCTTGAGTTCCTGATCAATGATTGCGGGTGGCACTACCGACACGAGAAACCGATCATGAATGACTTCCTAGCGCATATCGACCATCCCTATAAAGCAGTACGCGAGTCTATCGGCCGTGTCATGGCTACGATCCAGAGGACCCGATACCACGAGTCGTTCGAGAACGTTGGTGCCTTCCTCGAGCAGAATAAGGCCGAGTCGAACATCGGCATTCGACCATATCAGCCGAGCGACGAATTTACAACTACTATCAAAGACGTGTTTGCCCGTCTCGAGGCTTGGCGTCACGAGCGCACGCCCGGTCAGCAGACACCATCTTCATACACGTCCGGGTCGAAGACGGTCTTGATATGGCTGGACAGCACCCTCTCATCGCAAGAATGCACTCAACTCATTCCTTTCTTCCCTGATCCGTTTATCGAGGCACTCCTGCACATGATGGACGTCAAGGAGGATCCCGAACTCATGCGCCTCGCCTATCACGTTTACCGTCATCTGCCAAACATTCCCTTCCGTACCGGCGAAGACGCGCCATTCATCGCGGCACTAATCCGTCTCGGCAAGACTTCTCCGAGTTGGCATCAACGTCTAAGGGCAGTGGTTAACATGCAGGTCGTCTATTTCCGACGACTATTCTTGACGGACGCATCGCAAAGAGAGCTGCTATTCGACGCAGTCAGTGACATGCTGGCCGATCCTCAGCTCGAAGTGCGAACCATTGCCAGCGCAACGCTAGCAGGCATGATCAGGTGCTCCCCGGCAGCGATCCGAAACCCTTTCATTGAGACCCTGAAGTCGCGTTTCGAGACTCAACTAGCGCAGAATCCGATGCCGAAGAAGAGGCAGCCTGGTACGGAGACGCCAATCAACGTCACACAGCAAATCGTCAAGAGACACGCAGCTGTGCTGGGTCTTGGGTCGTTGATCGAGGCGTTCCCATACGCGACCCCGCCCCCAAGCTGGATGCCGGAGGTCTTGGCCTTGCTTGCAAGACGGGCAGCTAGTGACCCCGGTGTTGTTGGTAAAGCCACCAAGGGAATTCTCTCAGAATTCAAGAAGACAAGACAGGATAGTTGGGGAGTCGACCAGAAGGTAAGCTACGCTCAGTCTTTTCTAATTCGAGTACGCATAAGCTAACGCACAATTGCAGTACTTCACTCACGAGCAACTCGAGGATCTGGAGGGAGTCCTTTGGAAGAGTTACTTCGCCTAAGAGCGAGTAACTGACGAATTGGGGCGAAATCAAGTATTCCGGCCTTGCCGAGACACCCATAGTAACAGGGGCCAGAATAGTACCTTCTTCTAAGGTGCGCCATGTTGTCCTGGGTACCCATATTCGTGTCTGGTACCCAGGGCTACCGTGGCTATAACGCAATAACTACATGTACGGATAAGGAAAGTGTCGGACTTGAATCCCGGCACTTGGCCCTGGCGATTATCGAGCATCTTCGCTGCGATATATAAACGTCAAAGGGACGGTTTAATGAGTTACAGTTGCATGAGGAGAGTAGGCCAGCAACCAGGACGAGTACGGCTTACGAGCAAGGCAGGTGGTTGACCTACGTCATGTATCGGAAGAAAGGTTTTGCGGTCTACGGACTGCGGTCTGCGGTACAGAGGTTGCATGATGAGTTCCGTGATAGAACAGGCCTTAGAATAAGTCGAGCATAGAAGTACGAATAAATGATCGTTGCGTTTAATTATTCGTTTTAGGAGACGGGGGTTTTTCGTGAAGTACCTGCCTAAGGCTGTGATTTGGTATGGTGAAGCATTGGGGATCTTCAGCCCGGCGTACTATCCTGACTTGGGGTGCTCACCCGAGTAGGCGAGATTCCGTTTCTTTATGTGTTATTGTTATGTTCTGGATGGAGCCGTGCGAAAGTAATTCATCAGATGGTGGACCAAGGACTGGCTTTGCGTAGACAAAACCCCGTGTTTCTCCCGCAAGGGTTGGAGTGTGTACGTAGTCACGATACCTTAAGACTCAGCGCCTCTGGAGTAGAGGAGTTACAGGCTTGAGCATCGACTTGTTTCGCATTTAACTTTTATCTGTTTAGGGGCTTAGTATTGTCACGATGCAGACCTTGGAAGCATGAGAACGCCGCTGTGGCACGAAGGGCCCTATCTACTGTGAAGCCCCTGATGGCCCTGATAGCCCTAGTCCCTGGCGGCTTGGGCCACGAGACTCCTAACAAGTATTGAACTTGGATTTATGACCTTACTAGATGGTGTAATGTGGACACTTAGGTTCAGATATAGTTTTTCTTCTTCACCTTTGATGTTAGATATGGTACAGTGTTATGTAGTTGCCTAAAAAAAGAGGTGAGGCTTGTCAACGAATGCCAAGCCTGGGACTTGGCACACGAAGAGACGAATGTCAAGATTATGACTTCAGTTTGAAAGGCATCTTGATCCTGCATTTGGGTAGATAGATGGTTTATTTCTATTCTTATTTTGCTTACCAGAATTCATAGACAAAGCGTTCTCATAGTTAGATATTATACTCGTAGGTTTGTCTTTGTTGTTGGCCTTTTGTATTTTTCAATTCGGGTAGGTAGTTATGAATATCATCGCCAAGTGACTTACTCATTAAGGGACCTACCTAGAGAGCAGGTTTAGTTTCTTACAAAATGCAGCGAATTTAGATGACTAAATATATTGTTGATAAATAGTATTAGAAGTCGTGGTTATGAACTGTGAATATTTCTTACTTTGGGTTTTTTTTCGTTTCAGACTAACGTGACAAATTCTCAAACATATCTCAGTTCAACCTCTATATTCTCTAATATTTAATTATTTATAAAGACGTGTATTGGATCTGTTTGTTTAATAGAGATAATATTTCGAAAGGTAAGGTTCGAATATGCATGATGAAGAGAGGATGGTGTAGCAAACGTGGTTTGAAAAAGGAGATTCTCTTAATTTTAAGCCCACCGAAGTACCTCTCATATTACGAGCGCACGATGTGTAAGTATTTATCGACTCTTTGCATCTGTAAGCAGTTTAATTTTATTCCATTCATCGATCAACAATATCGTAAGGTCCTCACAGCTAAGCGGACTTCCATGCACTTACATAATCATTGCTATTATCATCAATAGGGGAAGAAGGCGGAATCAGTTTGTATTCTTAACTAAGCAGATACTGAATCAGGCCGCTTATTTTTTTCATAGAATTACGCAACACGATCTACTAGTCATGTAAAAACATCCAATGGGAACTCACGTCCATATCGGACATAGGCTAGTTGCCCTGATACCTAAAGAAAGATCTCATACGACAACATTCTGGAACCCATGTTTGCAAGGACAGGGAACTAAATACATCATACTACACTACGTCCCAGTGACTACCTATGCAAAGGAACGAAATCCTTGACTCAGAAGCGGTCTGCCTACAGTATAGACTGTGTTAGCAAACAATGCTTCAGGGGTTTGGTATCTTCGCCACGTATCCCATAATCGCCTGTATAGAAATGCCCGTAAACATCTAGATGACGTGCGTACGACTTGGAATAAATTTGGCTTCGTCAGACGGGTGTGGCAGGGAATAGCAGAGCATCCGCCCCCCAGCATGATTGCTTTGAAGCGTAAATCGCCGTAGGTCGTGAGTAGGCTATGCAGCTCCTCAAAAGTTCATGCATGTGGTAAATACGTTTCTAGAGGTGCCCAAGCAGCTCAGCAACAGCCAAGGGGGGTGATAGACAACCGGCCATACCGAAGGACCCGATCTCGTGATAGGAGTGAAGTTTCGAGGAGTCAGATGACGATAGCCATCTACCGTACTTACTGCGATATTCTCCTACGCTGTGTAACTAACGCATCTATACTGATCATGTTATGACACGGTACGATATAGTTTCGTACGGGTACCTACATCGTGTTGCGCTGTGGTCAGCTTGCGGTGGTGTAATGATATATCGCATTGCAACGGGGGCAAATAGGGTCGCATGCCCGGGCGGCCAGGAAGAAACTGCCGTAGGTTAGGTAAATAGGCCAACCAGGCGGAGGCTCGTCCTTCCAATGCACCACATCCCAGGTGCGCCGGAGAATTAATCTAAGGAGCGGCTACAACAGGGTCTCCTCATCTAGCCTCTCCAGATCCGACCGTTGCAGAAACTGGCCAAGCTGGGCTAGGCTATGTAATTACTACACCACGGGTTCGACGGCTCGTGGAGCCAACTCTCGGTTCGGCGGCCATAGCTCCCTGGGTCTCACCTCGCCCGAGCAGCTTATGTTCTTGGTGCCGAAGGCCTGCATCCCCGCGGATGACTGCAGACCTGCAGGTTAGCTAAACTGCCACACGTCACGTCACGTCTACCTGAAGTCGTACCGTACTTTGTTGCTGCAACATAGCTAGAGGTAGCATACGTACACAGGATGACAGAAAGAAGGATAGCTTCAGCCGGAGACAACCGCAAGAGCGCTCGGCGGAACTCGGCATTCGAGTCTAGGCCGCATTCTCCTAGCTCGACGCTAGAAAATGCCTATGTAGGTACGCACGTATCATTGCGATGGCAGGCAAAGAGACCGGTTCTGCTCTGAATGGCTTCCGGGAGATTAGGTTCCAGAATCAACTGGCTAGTACCGGTACCAGTACATACATAGAGTAAGCAGCACGGTGAGAGACACCGGAGAGCGAAGAGTCGCGATTGCAACGACGGCAAATTGCTTGGCGGCTACTGTGGACTATTGAAGCTAACCCGGTGCCACTTTGTTGGGGAGTTAGTGAGAAAATGGAATAGCGAGAGTCACTCACGTAGCGTTCTGTGGCTTGGACACGGAGATGAGTGTAGTATACTCGAACGGAGGAGGCTGGGAGAATGGGTTTATTGCCAAGAAAATGACCAGATCTTCGACCCCGGACCGCACGATGGGTAGTTCAGAATAGTGACAAAGACCAGATTCGATGACGACCAACGAGCACATTTACACCAATAGGCGGTGGGCTACGCCTGAGCATTGACCGCCGCGAATATCTCGCAAGGCTGTCTGAATAATCGTCAAGTCTCTCATCATCTTCTTTGTAGGCCCCGGGATACCCATGAGACGAGTACTTTGAGCAAATCATCGTGTATTGCAGTGTTGTGGAGCACTGTACCGAGAGCAATTTAGCGTTTTACAGGTCAACTTCGGCGTGTGCGCGCGATGTAACGACGGCTCGCGGAAGTTGTACCCTTGACCTTGGTGGGATCATCTTCAACGGGATCCCTGACTCCCTGTTGTTTGTAACCCTCCTAGCAAAGTACCGTGCACCCCTGGCTATGCGGGGGTATAAGAGAGGCATACTATTATTCGGATGGGTTTAGAGGCACCGTGGCAATTGGGATCGGAGATAAGCTTGGAAAGGGGTAAAGCGTTCTTGTTTGATTCGCCCGCTTTTACTCTCAGAGGCTCTTTTGAGATTTTGACTGCTTCAGTATTGGGAAGGAGGGATCAAAAAACACCACTTCGGATTACCATCATAAGAAGGCGATGAAGAATTCGGTAGTGGGGACGGCAGAAGGAAGGAGTTTATTATTAATCCTCCGAATTTTGGGGTATGCTGCAGTTTTGACAGCTCTCTCAACCCTTCTTGAGCCGTGAGGGGGGGAAAACGTGGTAGTACCCGGGTGAGGAGTCCGTGTGTAGGGGGTTTGAGGGTAACGGGTGAACTGTATTTCTGTCGACAGCCTATTGCATAGTTGATGTCACTTGTCGATCAGCTCGTTACGCAATCTGAGCGTCCACATGGGTTATACCTAGCCAGCTAGCTAAAGTCAACTACTCGTATTGTTATTCTGTTTGTTACCCAGCCTGCCCAGCATCTCGCTGAGGCATATTCAGTTGATTTGACTAGACTTTGATCACCTATCATTTAACACTCCAGGAGGCTGAGTGCGAGAACATAGATGATCCCATTCTCGAACGGGATAGATAGACAGACCATCAGCCAACACCCTGCCCGACATGAATGTGATATGCTGGCACGCTTCGTCATGATGAACGGTAAATTCCTCTGAAATCTAGATCGCCGCGAAAACAAGAATGAGAAGAGCTACAAATGACAGATACGCAACCAAGTAGCTCTCTAACAATTGCCAATTGTTCATTTGGACTCACATACACAGTCTAGACGAAATTTCGACGTACTACAGCTTTCCATCCCGCCGTTGCAATTGCTGCCAACCAATTCGAGAGAGACATGCCTCGTTTGCTCGGAAGATTATCAAGCTCGCTACCTTAAAGCTACCTGTGGAGGTCGAATTTTGCTGTACTCCGCATGCAGTCAATTTACCCCCAGACCAGAGTCCAGATGAAGAAAAAGCTATCCGACCAAGAACCATTCTCATCGAATCATCCTCTGCTATTACTGTTTTGGGAATGATGGTGTGCCCATTCTGCAAACCCCCCGGTTCCCTATGCGTCTTGCAAGTTGCAACCCAAGTCATCCGCGCCGACTGCGGGCGGACTTGCATATGTAGGTATGTTGCTCTGAAAATAGCTCCCGTTGGTGCTGAAGCGAGATGTCATTTTTTCAGCGCACTTACCTGGTCTCATCTTGATGCCAAGTCTCGAGAGATATACGATTTTCGCGCACCACGCTGAAGAGCCAAGGAGGCCAAGCAGCCACGGTGTGGGAAAACTTGGACGAATGTTGCGTGCTCTCTGTATTTTGCCAGTTGATGTGCTGGTTAACCTCTAGGGTCATTGGCACATATCTGACGTCTACTTTCCAATTCCATCCCTCATGTATTTGCGTAGATAGGAATGAGCTGCTGCTCCCCGGTTCCCCGGCTGGCTTCCAGGATGGCGATAGCGTATTCGGCCGACGACGACGACGATTGGAGCCAAATCTCGGAAAATATTTTCGGAGGTCAGGGCCGAGTAAAGATCTTCGTCAGTGCCTCAGCACGTTGGTGCTCTGAACCAGGTGTCGTGGGACCTATGTACACAACATGTACATACTATGTAGGTAGGTAGGATGACTAGGGTAGGTTAGCTAGGCAGCTAGCAAGGGTCATTATCATGGGCTCTGCGTGCGCAGAAGGACAGGGTACGATAACAAGGGTGCGCTCTAAAGAACTCCACGAATTGCAACTTCAACTCTCAAGAAACGAGTCATGCAATTACGGCTGCGGACCCAAATGCAACAGCTGGGCACATCATAATCGACGATAACAGAGTCTAATTGCGGGGACGATAATTTGGTGTTTTTTGTTCCTCGTCCAGGGAATATGATACGAGGGGATTTAGTCGAGATGTGGGAATGCCCCAAGTCTTGAAGGGGTCTTATTAGCAACAAGTAGCAGCGCCGCCAAACTATTGACTTGGCTATTGTCGATTGTGATGTAACGACAAACATGCATGGGTAAATTTATCTGCAAGTCGATGGCTGTAGAGGGAGTTTGCATAGTTGCGATTCGAGCTTCCCTAGAGGCTAGAAGTAAAGGAAAGCTGTCGAAGAGAACGTAAGTTAATTCTCAAACTACCTTAATTGTCTTGAACTAGAGTTTCATAACACCTTTGCTTGTCCTATACTTGTAATAAATGGAATGTCTAAGCGTTCTCGAAGCCCTCTAAGTTTGTTTCACACGGGAGAGCCCGTGAGTCTGAACCTGGGAAAGTCAAACCAAGGGCTCTTGAGCAATCACGTTAGGCCCAGCGCAGAGCCGGGCGATCCCCAGTTCCTTGGGTAGAGGCAGTTTGGGAAGATGGGGGGTTGGAGAATAACAAAAGCTATCCAAGTAATAGTGAAGTAGTGTCGGGAACGAATCCCGGAGCATGGGGGCTTAATGGTTTGGGTGGCTTAGCTCCGATGTTATTATCAGGGTTTTCGTGAATTCAACATGTTACAGTAAAGGACGATGATGAATACAGAGATTTTGATGAGTGAGAAATACCTACACTAGTTGGTGGCGATTACAATATTATTAGTTGACTGATAGGTACTTCAAATAATATGTCCACAGGTCTGCTAGGGGATGAAGACTGCAGTCTCATGACCACCACATAAACCTCGTATGGCAGCACTAGGCTGTGCCATATAACGGGGATAAGCAAAAATGATAGGTACTAATCTAGTAGTTTGAGAGCGGTACCCATTAAAGAAGAAAGGTAGTAGGCCATCATTACAATGAGTTAACTGCAACATACATATCAAACTGCCTAGTCTACTACTTATATTCTCACCACCAACTGCCGAACGAGGCTCCTAGGCGTATCGTTGTACATATTAAGTTGAAAGAAAAGTCTAGCATTACCTGTGAATAGCCTAGAGAGCCTTTTAGAGAGTAAGCAGCTATATGAAATGCACTTGAAGGGGGCTGCAATCCAGACTCTGGATTCCAAAGTCCTCAATCAATCGTGATATATTGTCAGGAAACAGCACATAACAATTAAACACTTCGTGCTTACCACCTGCCATATTAATTCCCCCCCAGAACTACGGGAGTTAACAAGAAACCCCAGTTGTGTAATAACGTTCCGCCGCAAGAAGAGGCTGGGGAGGTGATGTAGTAATGTACTGTACAATACTC
The DNA here is from genome assembly GCA_022578945.1 of Hypoxylon fuscum. Lineage (NCBI taxonomy): Eukaryota > Fungi > Ascomycota > Sordariomycetes > Xylariales > Hypoxylaceae > Hypoxylon > Hypoxylon fuscum. The sequence continues at coordinate 37,720 of MU399937.1, read as the reverse complement.
GTGCACCTGATAGCTCTGATGTCCCCTGTGCCTTTCTCGCTGGAGCAAACCATCCCAAATAATTTAGAACTTTGGTTCCGCCCCTTGCGGGGGTTTAGTTAGTTTGGCTAGGTAGTTCTGAGGATATCTCGACATCCTGGGCTATATCATGAGTTCCAGCAAGACGAACAAAGCACACCCTGCACCATAGCAAAGTCAAATATTGGTTTTCAGATCTCAAGATGCAAAAGCGGATCTGTATTAGCATGCGAACACGAGGCTGCAGCCAGGTTCATGGCCACTATGCTCTAATTCGATGTCTGCAGCGAGCTCCTAACAACTGTAATGCACTTTTATCACATCTATCTCCAGTCAACGGAGACTCTTCAACCGCGACTCTTCGGTGAATCCGTACGATGACCCCTCTGCAACTGCGTTACGGGGTTCCGCAAGTGACACAGGAGAGTGACTCTGGCCAGAAACGGTCACGCGGATTTAGGCTGGCGCGTTCGACGAAGCATAATTCATGTATTTAGTGCCAAGCTCGTAGTAAGATAAGTCACATTGCAGAATTCTTAAGCCAAACATTGCCATTGCAGTGATGCCTTCGTATCTATTTTACTCTAACAATTAAGACGGATTCTTGGGGAGTGTTCATGGTAGGGGGCATCGTGATACCAATATTCTCCAGGGGCAAATCCATTAGCCCCTTAGTGTGCGTAGGCCGCAAAAGTAGTAGAGGACAAAGGGGAAACTTGAGCAGGGGTAGAAAGGGGCGGGAATATGAGAAACCAATGACTGCGCAAAATAGCCTCCATTTGGGTATCTTTCAAGTGCTTTTTTCAAACCCCGTATTCCCAATACAAACTCAGAACGACGAACCGGTGGAAATACGATAGCGAGTCAAATCCCCTGACAATGCATCAATTTCCCTGCAAAATAAATAATATCAATCCAACGCAGTACCTATACGCATATACACACCAACGCCGCCTGCCTGTGCCTGTTGAACCGGAAAAAAAATCCACTTCGATGCAATGTTCCATGCGATGCGTGTGACGACTATCTCTGAAAAGTGAATGAAAAAGGACTCGGCGGCTGCGTAGTTGTAAATGCCGTTTTGAAGTTCCAACATGCGAATTCCCAAAAAGTACTATTATAGATCGTCAAATTCTCGTCGATCTAGAAAGGGGGCCAAAAACGTGGCACACTTGTTGAAAACTAGGTGGATATGACCACTCTGGCATATCTATCCAATTCGGCCGTTTCTTCCAGGCTAGCCACTTTTAGTGGTCGTCCTGCGTCTTGTTGACCATATGGCCAAGATGATGGTCGTAGGAATCCGCACCGCCTATAGGGTATGATCCGTTCAACCCCTCGGATGGCATACCCGCTGTTAGTGGTGTCCCTAGACCATGCTCTCGCAGACTACCATGATCGTAAGCGTTCTGCATATTTTGGTATGCCCCTTGATTAGTGTAAGGTGAGTGGTGACTCTGATGTGAATTCGATGTCGGTGGCGCCGTAGTATACATATTAGGGCCCACCGGTGACGCGGTCGCCGAGGGTGGTGCGCCATTCAGCGGACCGTGGTGAGATCGTGGAGAAACATTATGTATCGGTGAGGTCATGGCAGTCTGAGGGTGAGATGGGATCGGAGCAAGGTTCAGCGGAGGGTTGTTTCCAGTGTTAGAACCTGCTGTAAATATGAAAGGATGGGAGGAATTTTGGGCGCTGGTATTCCCAAACTGGATAGGCGAGTGGTTCATTGGGGAGTGTCGCTCAAAACCGTGGGGTCCCTGGGCAAGCGAGGAGAAATGAGTATCGATGCGGCCGGTTGGGGGAGGCATTGATACGGTTGCAGCAGAGCTTGGCGGCCCTGTGGTGACGGACCCCATCGATAGCTGCTGAGAACCGTAGGTTGGGCCTGTAGGGGCAGCATAAGAGCCCCAGCGCATTTCTGCACCTCCTTCCTGCGTGGGCGTTCCGGGATTTATCGTCGAATATTCCGATCGATGCCTCTTCGCCACAGGCTCGTCGTAGTCGTGGTAAGGTCGGTCATCGATTTGCGGCATGCCGCCATTTTGCGAAGCGCCTCCCCGACTGTGCCCCGTCTGCTTGTCCATGTCTGCCATGCGCAGGTTCTTCTTTTTGTTGGCAATTTGCCTCGAATCCTTGCGTAGTCGAAGGCGAACCCCTTGATCGCTGAAAGATCGTGTAAGGAACGTTGACTCGGCCATCCCTGGAAAGGCCCGGCCGGCATGAACTTTGAAGGGTTCGCTCGTCACCGAACAGATTGTAACCCAAAATTCGCCCTCCTCCATATTATCCATCGTCATCTGTAGCAGATCAAACCGTATAACGTACTCTCCTTCGCTTTTGATCGTAAGGTCGCCAAATACAAAGAAGGCGCCTTCCTTGTTAGTAGGGTCTTTCAGCCGGTGTAGTGATGATACCGTTGTTCCCGCCATCATGTTCGCTGGTGGTGTATTTTGTCCATTTGTGCCTGGAGGGTGCGCATATTCTAGATATGCCACGGCTATAAGATAGGGACCTGATGCACGTTTAGCAGTCGAGCAAGACGTTCGAGGGTAAACATCTACTCACTTTGACGATACACGCCGTCGGGATCTTCGTCGCTGGGGACGTGAAGTTGGAGGATAGGAGGTGGATCGACGGGTTTTCGATCTGCTTCATGTAAGCATATAATACGCGAAATAAAGGGGGAAAAGTGGAGAGTACCTTTGTCTTTCCCGTTGGCCGCTTTGGCCATTGTAGGTTGTTGTAGGACTTCTAAGCGGTATGTTTCAGGGCTGCCAGGACTTGGTTAGTCGCCGATTCAACCAAATCAAATACAAGCGCCACTATTTTACTTACCGTTGAGGTTGAGGACCGCTTGGTTGTTGATGCGATTGATGGTGGACCTGTGGCGCTGAAAGGGGAGGCATTGCTGGGCTCATGGCTGGCATGTAGCCAGGCTGGTGCCCGACCCAATGGCCGCCCTGATGAGGATGGAAAGCCATCTCTAGCGATAGAAATTAGATATTATAAGTCGAAGAATGTAATCGCTGTAGATTGACTCTTACGGGAGCCGTCATATGATTCCTCCCGCAGAAGTTGCTAAGCACTTCGAGAAATTTTGAAGTCGACTGGAGGTTGGTGTCTGGGTGATCTTCATAGGCGTTGACACCAGGATTCAAGCCCAGATCCTTCTAAATAAATGTTCCGGAATTTCCAGTTTCGTTGGCAAAGTTGTGTGCTGGCCGGCGAGATGGTTGACAGATAACACAGCGTCCACGGCGATCCACCAAGCCCGCCTCATGAAAAGAGTAATCCGTACGTCGACGAGAGCGAAATTCCAAAAAGGGAAATATGCAAGCAAATATATAAGGCAGATTTATACAGTAATTCGGGAAGGTGCCTATTATCCTTTCTCCTTGCATGTGTTGACCTCTTCTTACTCTGAAGTTCCGAAACGCTTGCTATTCGTTGCCTCTTCTCTGCTGACCGTAGATGGCTTTTCTGCAACAGAAACTCTATTGGAAAGATCTGATTAGTGGCTAGGTGTCTCTCCTGCGATCCTCGTCACGACAAGCCAAACTGACACGATGAAGCCGTCTCAGCCATGCAAATCACCACTTTTCCCACTTCGGCTGCGCCGCGAGCGGTAATGACGTATGATTAATCAAGTAGATTTTCAACCAGGCGCATGGCTAGACGAGGGCTAAAGTTCTGATGCCTTACGTGGATAACCTCGATCCTAACGCTTTGCCGCCGAAGTTCGGTCTAACCGCGAGTAATCGCCGTTATTACTGTTAACTATGTGTGGTTAGAACTAGTCGCAAGATTCTAATTTGTATCTCGTTTGTGGATTTAAGCAAAGTTGCTCCAGGGAGCAAGACGTGTGTAGCCTGGCTAGAATCGGTGGGAGCTGCTAGAGGTTGTGACTTGGTACTGGAATTCAAAGGGAAAAGCCTGAGGTGCGCCGCGAGGGGTAAGTGGCTGAGTTTCGCAAGTCGGGAAGCCTCTAGTTTGCGATGCTCTATTCGGTGGCTCCGGATAACCTGGCGTCTCTATTGATCGCTCTTCTGGTGTCCAGCTGAGGTGTTAGTGCCCAAAGTCTCGTGCTCTGTAATGTATTTCTCAAGCCTCTTCTAAACCCCCAATCCTAAAGCTCGGCACCGCTGAAGGCTTTCAGAATGCGCTGGAATCAGTAGCTGGTTGGGATGATGTTTAACTATCCCAAGACGGTTGGTCCACGCTATCTTACTCCGATGATTCGGATTCTAGGACCGTAGGCCAAGGGCTCAAGGTACTATGGCCTTGCTGTCGTTCGGGACTGCCGTTGGCTAGGTATGGAAATTCGTCGTAGTCAAGGGGGTTCCTGCTGGTGATAGTATGCCGCCTGGCTGGATTCGGATGAATGGAATTTGATTATATCTAGCCGGTACAGCTCGGAAGCTTTACAGGTCTTATGAGGTGGCCCTGCTTAGGAAGACGAAAAAAATAAAAATAAAAAGACGGGCAATCTAGCAAGGTGGGCGATGGCTTCGTGGGGGTCTTTCCGTTTTCCGAGACCTTCCAATAACATCGATAGGGCAGTGGTGCAGAGTATAGGCCGTCCTTATTGTAAGCGGATTTCCCGAAGGCTGTCGTGAATACCAGTTGAGAGTTAGCAATGAAGACAACCCGACGTCCTCGTCGTGATTGTGAAAAGTTCAGAAGGCGACTTTGGAACCCGTCATGTATTTGGGTGGATTTACGATGTGGAGAAGAATCACTTGGTATATACCACACTACCAACGGGAAGACACAAGCTAGGCAATATGTATGTACGGATCCAAGTACATATGGCACAGTAGATATTCGAGGCCCAAGGCAAACGATAGTGGTGTGATGTGGCCAATAACTGCAGAAAGCTCCAAAGAACAATGGCAACATTAGGCACTGTGATTGTACGGGGGAATGACGATGGTGGGCCAAGGTCTGTAGGTATGTAGGGATCAACCGGTAAGTACTCGACCCTCAAGGGTGTAGACCTCGAGAGGTTACTCTCGATGGATGTATACGAAGCTGGACTATTTTGTACTGTGAGTTCATGATTGGCATAAATACCTAAGCTCCGCCTTGGCTGTTGGTACTCGCATACCAAAAGAGCTATCTATGCTGACGAAGCCATGCTCGACTGTATAAAAGTAGACATACTCTGCCTACAGGGGTCAGCTGCAGGAGGAATACTTTGCAGCGAGGTACAGCAAAGAGTCTGCATGGGGCGTTGTGAACGTTGTCAACGATCAGAGAAGAGAACGACAGGGGGTTGGCTCTTCAAGCTTTTGTACCCGTTAAAAGTGTACCCGTTAAAAGACCTATGTATTGTACATGGGCTGCCTGTTCGCCTGTCTGTGCGGTGCAGCGGATGGGCGAGGGGACTTGATGCTGGCACTCCCGCACCACGCTCAAACGCGTCCGCGCTTCCCCATCTCCACGCGTGCTATGATTCAATATGTGATATATGCTTAATAACCCATCAGGAAGTACTGGCAAAGGAGAAAATCTAACGCGAGCACGGCCGTAGGCTCGTATTGAGATTCACTTGTGCTTGGCTGCAAATGGGGTTCTCTTGGAATCTGAGGCGATAAGAAGGAAATAACACAGTGTGCAATCCCGCCAGCTCAACCCTGGCCTGCACGTAAAGGCGATTCCTCCAAATACATAAAAGAACCGCCACACACACACGCATACAGTATGTACCTATTAGTGAGTGATGGGGCCGGCAGGCGACAAAGGTACATACATAAAAAGACTCCTTCCAGAGCCGAACAGTAAGTGCAGATATGCGCGAAAGAACTACGCCCCCTCGTAAGCAAAGTGGAGGACTTGAACGGTGAAGGGGAAGTCTCCACTACCTATCAAAATATGTAATCCGCAGGTAGTGCCAAGGGTGGTACCTCAATTGCATCGTCCCTCTTTAAAGTAGCTTCGAGGAGGGCCGATGCCACCTAGTAATTAACGGTATTAAAGTACAGGTACGGCTTCCAGGGCTCCGTAGACTGAAAGGATCTACCATAGCTCTTTTGGAACGATGACTGAGGGTAGCCTGTCGGTAGAAGAACTCATGTTAAATTAGCCCAACATTTTTTTTCTATGATCCTGGAAACCGTTGCCGGATATGAGAGGCTCCCACGGTTAGTTCATTATTAGGTGTGGGCAATATTTAGTACTGTACTGCGTTATGTAGCATTTTGTGTGGTTAGCCATGGAAGATCTGAATTCGCCGAATCAGCTCAAGACCCGGTCAGCAGAAGAAATCCACGTCGAAAAATTAAGGAAAAGACGAGCAGATGTTAACCACGGGGCTATCTACATAGTATCTTCATTTTTTTTTTTCAAGATCGGACGGAATCCCCAGCCGGGACTGGCCCGGCCGTGTTTCAGATGCTTCTATGCCCCATGTCAAGAATTTGCATCGAAGAAGCGTTCAAACGCTAAAATAGGTAGGACGACCCGGTCTTCCTATTCTCTAGGTCGACAACGGCATATCTCCCCTTAACTTTGATGCTGACATCTGCACAAATCTATTGAGATGTCGTGCTGCAGAACCCCTAAGAGATTCGACATGGATCAGGGTTCAAACCAGTAAACTAATAATAAAGGGGTAGCGTTCTTGGTGGCGAAGTTGTAAATCCTCTAGTCTTAGTAGCAATTGACAGACCAGGGAGTCGCCGTAAGTGGATGGCGGCCAAATCCATAATCCAAGATTCGACGCCACTTTCTCCTTTTTGTTATAGGGGGAAGAAATTTTAAAAATGGCAGGAATAATAATAAGAACCAAGATGAATTGGTGCAGCAGGCCGGTTCACTTACAATTGTGACGCAGACACTTGTTCTGATTGTGTAGGTACCTACGTAAAGCCTTGGTCATTAGGTATGAGTATGCTATTTCTGTACATTTTCTCCTCTCCTGATTAATTCGACCCCAGCTCTCGGAAGACGAGAACGTCCGCTGCGATGGCTTGGCTTCCATCTACGACCTCGCTGTTTGGAGAGCGTCGCATAGTAAATAAGGTGGGCTGCTGATGATAGAGTCATGCAGTGGTACATGGAGCACGCTATGTTCAATGGAACTAGTCCACGTGAGAATACCAGGACCTTAGGGTTGGCGATGCTGGGGAGATTCTCCCACATACCAATTTGGGACATGCGCAATACCGATTGATTAAGAGGCAATATAAATACCTAAATCAGGTAAAGGGCGTGATCAGGATTGGACTCAACCCGAACCAGACGGCGTGGCCAGCGGGACAAGCGAGCGGTTACCTAACTTAGATCTTGGTCGGCGATTTTTTTAGCCCTGTAAATGTGTCACAGACCTCTGCAACTAAGGGGACTAAGAGGAGGATCGGACGAACGATGAGAAGATACCTTCTATGTTGGCCTCTAGACTTTTCTTGGAATTGAGATAGACTCCCGCAGTAAGGTAAGGTAGGTAAATCCCTAGGTTAGAGAAATTCGGTTGCGATGCGAGCCGGCATTGATGATCCGGGTAGCGACAGAATGATCCTACCTTAGCACATACCCGGACGAGGAAGCACGTTTGCACTCAGCTCTGCGGTTCGTTGGCCGCCAAGGCATTGACCTGCGCTATGCATAGAGATGCATCGCGCGTAGCCCTTTTGGATGGCCGCGACATGTGAGGGCCAGCTGTCAAAGCAGCATCGGGCATCTCCAACTTGTCACGTTCTTTGACCCTGCATTGCACATAGGTACTACTGCGTATGTATGTACCGCTGGCCCATCGTGGCCCATCGTGGTCACACTGATCTTGTCGGAAAGGCGGAGATCAGGCCGGACTCTGAAAGCTCCAGACGAAGGAATCTCCTAGCGCCCATAATTGAAAACGCGAGCACATTCGCCGCTCGTCTACATATAGGTAGGTAGATAATCATGACGATGATAGTGGTGCTGACGAAGACGAAGATGATGCGATATATTGTCAGTTTTAATAATAGTCAACCTAATAATAACGGTCATCTGCGGCATCGTACATACATACATAGGTAGGTACACATAGCTACACATACATACCTCCTACTCAGACTCGGGGGCTATGTATTCGACCACTTTCTGCGCAGTGGAACACACCACGGTTACTGGCATACATACATACATAGTAGTACCTATGTAGCATGAAAAAGTACTCGATAGGGCTTTTGACACTTGTCTCGCTTATGCTGTTCGTCTGGCTTCATGCAGATGGGCGTTTGGCGTGCATATGCAACTCCAGGGTTTGGTCGGAACATTGCAGACAAGTGCCTGCCAGTGGGGTGTATTCCGGCTCGGTGTGGATGGCATCCAAACAGCAATAATTGTGCAAATTCGTTACATACTATCGCTTATTAGGTATTCAACTTTTTTATTGATTGGCTGGCGTATCTGGTTGGTCAACTAGTTTGAAATAATGATGAAGAGAGGTTGTTGTTCAAGGTCGTATTGGAAGTTAGGAGGTGTAGACAAACTGCTATTGTATTGTACATGGGAATACATTATACAATTCTACTTACATGGATCAGTACCTAATTAAATACCTACTATGTACATACTATGTAGATACCTGCATGTACCTATGGGCGGCGGCACTACAGAAAGTCGACAGCGGCTCAAGTGGGGGATCTGCCTGCTTCCACGTTGAGGCTTGACGGAACGTGTAAGCCACTGCGAATTCTTGGGAGCCTACCTATGTAGGTGACTCCTACGAGCAAAATCACAGTGCGCTATGTGCTGTATTTTATGCCCTATTAACAACGTGTGGTGGCGCCCGCATGAATGAAATTGTCTTACCACCACTCAACGTATTTTTAACCTCATTCGACTAACAAGAAGTTGCGACAATTTATTATCAACCTTGACAGCGACACTACTAAGACTTCTAAGATATAGATCTTAGGATTCGAGACCTCATCGATCCGTTCGATTTAATTTATGCATCTCTTAGCCGCGTAACCAGATATTCATGCGTCACGGTTCGGTTTGGATCCCCCTCCCGTTCTTACGATTGGCATCCACGATCTGGAGTTGGATCAGTCGAGGTGAGATGCCAGCCAAAGTCAAGGAGACCGTGGTTGCATACGGCTATCTACCGTACATAATATCGTCTGAACTTACCACGCATGGATGAGTTGGAACGGGATGACGGGCGGGATGACACACGCTCTTTGTTGCGTGTACCTAACCTAACATTAGGTAGCCTCCACGCGACGTCCGACCGTGGTCCATGGTTCATGGTTCATGATATAAGCCGCGCAGCATCAAACACTGATATAATAGCCTAACGTCGCTACCGCCGCAGCTCATTCCTGCCTTGCCTGGATCTGGGGTTGCCAAGTGTCAAGCGGCCATGCTCTCCTTTGAATTTTGTCATGCCCTCAATATCAAGACCCCCCACGGAGTTCTTCCACGTACGAACTGCGTAACAAGCTGTAACCAACATTCTGGCCTCCTCTCCTAATCCCGGTTGCCTTTCAATCAACCCCTAGCATTCGTCCCATCTCAAGACGTTCATCTCTTGAACCGATATGGCGACCTCCCCGATCTACTTCCTTCGGTAACACGCCGTCGGCAATAGCAATTCCTAAATCAAGATCTTCCAACAGAAATGTCGGTCTCGACGATCAGACCGCTAATACGGCCGGTGATTCGTCCATCGTGCATTTTATCAGATTCTACATAGCTTGGTCTAGGGACATCATACAGCAACAGCATACCCCACCATACATTGCTGATACATTATCATTGTCTCCTAAAACCACGGTGAGTTGATTAATAATACCTATTTACACAATCATCAGATGGCTAGCTACCTAGTAATGCCCGCATTGTTGTGAAAACAAGTCTCAGCTCTTCAACCAATTATCATATCATATTCACTTGGCCAGCAGCCAATGGCTACCTACGCAGCTTTACTCAGCGACTTTTTCGATAACTCCTAGCTGAGCTGCATCTTCAATGCAAAAAATGCCTACTGTCAAGTCTTCCCGGCCGAGAACCAGAATGGAATCATACTGCTACGTCGCTACGGGTGGGTAGACGAAATCCCTGACTTCACCATCTCCGATGCAAACGCACAGGCCGTTTAGGCATCCGGAACATTCTGGTTCCCAACCACATGGGCCCAGACGGGACTAGACCCCAGATTTAGCAAACGGGCTAATTATGGCCAGGCCACAAATCGCGGCCATTAGTTCCAGTTGTTGCGACGACGAGGCGGTTTTTTTTTTATTGATTCAATCTTGAGAACTCTTCGCTTCGTGGTTCAGATAACACTGCAAGCTTCCAGGTTCTACACAGGTAAATTTGGTAACTGGAAAAGCCGGGTGGCTGGGACCGTCCACCACGTTGACCTTGCCATTAAGTATCCTCCTCATCCCCGGTCTCTTCAATCAATATACAATCGTACCTATTGGCGCAGGGCACGGAAATCGACCTCGGCATTAACCGAGCACCGATTACCTACCTACCTTGACATTCTAAGAAGGTGCTTGCTATAGTTTCTATAGTTCGCCCATTATACGTACATGGCTTACAAGGCTAGGTACTTAAGTATGTCATTGTATCAGATGTTCGTCATTCCTCTTTTCGATCTTCCTGTCCCCTGGACGAGATCGACCATGGTGTCGTATGATGCCATCTTAAGTAAGGTATATCTAATATCTTATAAGTTGTATTAACCTGCGGTCGGTCTCACATCGCATTCAATGTTTATGGGAAAACTTCAGCGTTGGATGAAGGTCGGCACTTCGTCAACGCTTTCTTACCCTGTCCCTAGAACCCACGTGCGCTGTAACGTCTGCTACTACCCGGCCCGCCAACGTAGCGGATGCGGTGTTCCTTTCCGACTTCGTACAATGATACCTTTACATAGTAGGTAGTAGTAGACAAGGCCCTGCTGCAGTGATGCAGTCGCTACTGCAGGTGCCATGTGCTGAGTTGTCCCACCTTCACGCTCTATACAACCGTACCTACATATGAGCGGTCGAGCACGGGAGGCATAAACGGCTGTAGAACCTACATAGTAAACATGTCGCAATGACTACTTAGTGAAATGCAGAATTTGGGCATAAGTTTCTCTTTTCGGGTGCTCCACTGCTCAAAATAGAGCCACTTGTTGATTCTTCGTCCAGAAGCAGCAAGAGGTTGGCTGTTCACTTCGTCGACAAGCAGGAGCCAACAGGAATTCTTCCAGCCCCCGTTGGCAATAACAGTTCCTCTTAAGATCCCATGTATGTCGCATACCGCATTATTTAGCCTTCTGCTACCGCAACCGCTTGACTTTCCGTTTTCGCGAAGTTCTTCGCATTCAAGATACCGACTTTTCCCCTTCTCCACTAAGCAAACCCTCTCACCGGGTCACCCGCATTCAGCTAGCAGCCCAACGGGCAGTAGGTACTCAACGCAGCATTCGGATCCTTAGCAGGTAGCATATTCATACATGTGCTGAGCAAATTAACGGGGCGGTCAAACAGAATGGCCATTATACACACCTCAGCTTCACCTGAAACACATATACTCGGCCATATTATGCAGTTATATAATATGACCCTGGTGCATTTATTCGGATTTCCCTCATTCTACCAACAAGGAATATCGTGGCAATGGCATAGTGTTTCAAACGACGCCATTGCATGCGAAATTCGCCAGTCTGATTGATTCGCCGTCCCTCGACAAGTCGTCATGTGTGCCTCGCCGCAGAACTGCGCACTCCTTCGTTGACACATCTGCGTCTGCCAATACTACCTGCCTAGGTACATACCTATAACACATTCCTGTAGGCTGCATCACTTGCGGCGCATGTGGTCTATTGTTATTATATTCTGTCCATAGCATACCTATTCCTCTTGCCCTAAGTCGGCACCTTACAGCAAAACTGTCCTGTTTCTATTTCAGGTTCTGCATATGCAAGCTGAGCCGCCGTATTCGTTAATCTCTTATTACAGGCACGAGCTTACATACAACTCATGTAAGTGTCAGCAAGGTACAAGTGCGAGACGCATTACTTGTCGATCAGCAACCGGGTGTTGACAATGTCATGCTATTTCCATATATGCTTACTTGATCATGTACGTATGTTGAATTGGATCCTGCGTCGTCTTTATATGTGTTATTCATTGGAGACATGTCATCAATCTTAGCCACTGGACTGGGACAAAGGCATTGGCGTTTTATCATTCGCTAAGTTGTCTATGTAGCAAGGTGGGTTGAGAGCGTAGTCTACGATTGGGCCAATGCTAGAGCATCTTTTTCACATTTCACATGGCGAGGACACCACTAGCTCACCGTTACACCGGTCTCGAGACGGGGGTACTCCTGTCAGCCCGCCTGTTCCCTACCATGCAAGTGTCATAATATTTTCCTTATCTAGAAAACCAACGTCTATTCGTGGAATGGGGGAGAGGTTGGCTAACTTCCTAATCCACCGGCTTTGGAATCCACCTTAGCTGCTTCTCCTCCGTTTACCCCGGTCAACTACAGCCGTCTTTGCATCCTGGAAGATTCCGTCGACAGCTCTTTACTTTGGTGGACACCTTCGCCGCGAATTCCAGGATAATGCATATTATTGTTGCTGCTGTACTACTTCCTCTGCGCTGTCTCAGTAGTGGCTCCTTAACAGCATCCTACAGCAAATCGTTGGCGGCACAATATACGTTAGTGCTTGATGCATGTACAGTACTAAAGACTGTGTGGATGTATTTACCCTTGCCCATACCTACATCTGGAAGATCTAGAAAAGGACACGCACACACGCATCGATTCTACCTACTGCAGAGATACGAGGCGGCTCAGGAGAGCTTCTTCATGTAAGTGGGACTCTGCTGCGATGCGCCCAGGCTTAGCCATTCACTCCCAATAGAGCCCAAATCTTGGGAACAGCCCGCTTAGCTACGTGTATTCCCGTCTGGGGAAGCCCCTTCCACCGATTCCTACATCGGGGATCTTGGAACCTTTCACGCCATCAGTGAAGGAAATGCAGGGCCGCTAAACGCTAGGGCCATCGCGTCGTTCCCGCTCATGCGTTGTCCCTCCCGGGCATATGCACCGGTACTTCCGGTTGACGGTTGAACTTTGATGTGCTGCGGGAGGGATCGCGAAACAGGTAACCTAGGAGCGAATCTAGCAATCTGTAATAGATCCCCAGGACGTTGTTGAAAGGGTAATATCTCTATCACATATACTTTCGAGTTAGTCATGCATGTTAAGTATCGTTAAACTGTCAAGAAATGCGTGTTATTGCCAGCCACGTCTTCATACTAGAATACTCGAAGATGCCAGGCGCCTTTTTCGTGTTCGGGTGTGGATGCTGCCATACGTGGGAGGTTGAACTACAAGCATTCTCGGCGTGTAGCTCGGCGTCCCCCGCAATATCAACGACTTCGGAAAGACGACGAGAAGAATTCTCTAGTAGTGGTCGCCTGCACCTTCCACCATTCTTCATGCACATCACCATTACATCAGGAAGAGATAGCCTAATCTGTAGGGTGTGTAGGTTATCACGGCTGTGATGGAGTGTACAAGGTGCCAAAAAAGCTGCTCGAAGATATTCCGACTGGGTCTACCCCTATCGTATAACTCCCCTTGTGCTTCGGATTACCTTATCCAGCCACCAGTTACTATTCAGGCACCGAAGCCTCAAGACTGGAGTGGAGGTGAAAGCTAAGCCTTCCGTCGCTACCACTACTCGCTAGACTGCAGGGCTTTCCGAATACGTGAGTGAATTCACCCCCAACCCACCTCCCACACATATATACATATCTGGTCTACCCCATCAAGCTCCATCCACAGGGTCCTCTGTACCATCGAGTACGCCTAAAGCGGCTAATTGAACCGACCTCTAGGGAATCGAGCGACTCAGTCCTACGGATCTCTCCCCACTCACTTGACTCGCCACTCCGCCTTCAAAGGCTCTACCGTCCGGCTCGGGACCGCCGAGACATCTCCGTTTCGGCCGTGACTTGAAACCTGCTGCACCTAATTCTTGCTTGCTGCCTAAGCCAACATTTCTTGCAGAGTTCAAGTTAGGCTGCTAGCTAATACGGAGACATCTAAGACAACTTAGTCAGCATGCACACACGACTTAGGTAAGTTGGTAACGCCTCTCACATGAAGGACTTTTCGATAGGCAATGTATTCTTCTTAGGTGGCTCGGACTCTCGGTAGAGCAATGTTATCGTCATTCGAAACTCATCCAATTCTCAGGAAGCCAATTCAATGACAAGTAGGCGTTTAAAATGTTGAATTACATAACAAGACATTGGATCCCTATTCCTTAAGTAGGTAGCGAGGCTACATCCAAGACTAACCCCTATTCCTTGCTTGCTAACTAGACCACCCTATCCAACATCGAAGTGTGGACAAGGCTATAGATATTTAGCAAAGGACTTATTGTACTGCGTCAAATATATCATAGAAAGAACCTGGCTCGGTGGAAAGACCCTACTTCAGATGCCGATGTAGAAGAACACAGGGAAAAGGGGCCACACATAGAAAAGAAAACTGTATAGACACATGACAATTATCTACCAATGCTGTTATAATATGAGTGTATGTATACATATCCTGGTACGCGAGAGGCGATGAGAATTTTAACAGCTCATAACGTCCTTTTACGTAGCGAGCCTCCTCCCTCCTTTTTTCGTTCTCTAAGACCCCTGAGCCAGTCCCAAATTTTGTACTAGACGTCGTGTCAAAGGAAGAACGGAACCAAGCTCTGCGGCATGTAGTAGCTCTCTGGTCAGAGTAGCTACGATCTGGTGAAATGCCAATAGAATGAGTGGTCCATCTTAGACGCGGTAAGAACAGGTGCGATGCAGCAGGTAATATCGATGCGTGCGCTGCAATGTTGGGCTCCTGGCCTGGAACTTAGATCTCCTTACAAGTATCTTGGAGAATATGGCTACTCTAGGGAGAATGTGAAGAATGAGAGAAGTCGATATCATTATGATGGTTGCTGAGTGATGTCCAGGTGCATAAGCTCTGGGCTATTGTCGAACAAGGCACCTACACCTTCGTGTCCTCATAACTTGCGTCCCCTCTGTTAATAGATAAGTCTATTCCCAGGTTCTATTCCCAGGTTACTATTTCAAGTCAGAGAATGCCCACATCCCTGTGCATCTCTCAGAAATTCTACCATGCTTTATAGCTTGGGGGCACCAATGCGGAAACTTCGCACCACGACTAGTTACAGTAGCAGACGCATTCGTAGTGATATTCAATATGTCTTCTAATATCTTGTCATATCCTTTCGCTATTGCTATTGAAATCGATTGTCATAGGTCGTGTCAATCTAAACTCGCTTTCTCGTCGAAATCAAAGCTCCCTAGTACCGAAACCCCACATGATGCGCCTCCTAGAACATGGTAACAGCTGTCAGGATAGGTTTCACGTCGAGGGAGTTTTGAGTATGTCGCAAGGGCTTGGGCGATGATACAGATATCAGTAGTGGCCTGGGTCTTAGAGAATTATGGTAGCTACGATTCCGTGACTGCCTTAAGTGAACAAAGGATAGGTAGGTACTGAGGCTTCAAGGACCCGGATGGGATTTAAGTCGCACGCCGATATTAAGCTAAGTGTCGGTCTCTCAAAACCTACTGATGAACTATAGCTGTGAAACTTTTATAAAAATGCTTTGAGTACTCCTCTGGGGGACCGTCTATCTCTACCATCTAGTAAGTCTTTAGTACCAGTCTAGGCCGGCGTTTAGGGTATTCTATCGCTTCCACCTCTTTCTCCGGAATCCAGGTAAATGAAAACACCTCAAATAATAGCGGCGGCGATTACGATCGCTGCTTGACGTATTTCGTATGCGAGCCATTCGCAATCACGGGGCCAGCCACGCCGTCCACGACCTTGGAGATGACGATCCTAGTGAAGGCCAACGAACCACCGATCTTGTCAGCGTAGGCGACAATCTCAATTTCATCGCCCTCGACGGCAGACGACAAGTACGTGACGTGGATATCAACCGAAACACCTGTCTTGCGCCGTAGATCCCAAGTAGCGATCGCCATGCCGCCGGCCCAGTCGACGATGGCGGCGGACGCGGCACCGTGGATGCCCCCGCTCGAATTAATGTGGTTGCGCGTCAGCGTGAGGCGCGCGGTCATCGATCCCTTGGACGCGGCATGTATCCTCACGTCTGAGAGCAAGAAATTGTAGATGGCAGAACTAGGGAGTTGTGTCGCGACGAGATCCTCGAGGTGGGACTTCATGACGGCGTCATCGCCGTTCGGCTCCGCTACCTTTTGCCCGGTTGATCCCATACCGATTGATTAACACGGCCCGTCTTAAGGATGACAGTTAGATTTCCTCTTCAACCGTCGGGCTTATCTGATGACATTAAACGCATGAGAAAATAGAGAGAGTGATATTTCATGTGGTTCAAGTCAACAGAAGAAATTGTTGGGAAAATGGCTTACCAGTTGGCATGTAAACTTGCAGCTGATAGTAGAGAACACCCGTGTAACTGGCAGCTGCCTCCAGTTGTGGGGTGGCTTACTTAGGTAGTTATATATTTATTAATCCTATCCGGAGCAGAATATTGCGCTGAAACTTTCGGAAATTACTTAAATTCATTCGTAGCTCTGATTGGGTGCATCCTGGCTGGAATGATTACATAATGGCCACACTGGCCCCTTCTCTCGCGTCAGGCCTACTTCGAAATAAATAACAGCCATACTTGCTGAATCCAGCGAGTCCAGCGATTCTAGCCGTACTGGCTAGATCCAGCCATGTTGGCCATACTGACCATACTGACCTCCATACATACTGGATGGCAATTTCATTACATAATCACATATCAGCCGTACTGCTTACATAATGACATAATGACATACTGGCTGCATCCAAGGTCTCCTGGCCGGAGGTCAGGTATTACTGTTTTTTTTCCCCTCCCTCCAATACGGACGAAAAAAAAAGTTGAAATTTTTTGAACGTATTTAAATACCTATCTAACAGATAGTAATAAGCGTTGGCATGACGTTAAGCTTAAAGCAGTCTTGAGTTATCCTGACCCTTAGATCTTGCCAATACCGGCATTGTTCGGCACGCTGCTCTGCGCACTAGATGCGGTGCTGGCGCTGGCGATGTTCTTTCCGGAGAAGTTAGATAAGAAGCTTGTGTCGGAGCTGACATAACTGGTCGTGCTGCCGAAAGCGTTGACCTGGCAGGTGTGGCCGAGGTAGGCCGAGCAGGCAGCATTGGCGCTGCTGGTCGGGCTGGTAAAGATCTTGCCGCCGACGCTCGAGGTGTCGACCATGAGGTCCACGTTCTGGAAGACGCTGCCCTCGACGACGATGTAGGCGCCGCTGTCGACCTCGAAGGCGTGGCCGGAATTGGCGTACCAGTAGTTGTTCACGGCGTGCAGCAGGGTGTTTCCGGCGACCTTGGGAGAGCGACCGGAGGTGTGGTGGATATAATTGCCTTTGAGGGTAACGAGATCGTTGGAACCGGTGAAGTACATGGCCCAGTAATGGTGGCCATCACAGGTGGCGGACCACGATGAGCTGCCATCGATTTCGCAGTTGGAGATGGTAACACGCTTCGAAGGGTTGCTTCCAAGGACAATATGCTGGCGGCCGATGAGGGAAGTCTTGACGTGGTCAATCCAGACCATATCTAAGTTGTGTTAGCTGGAAAGTTCTTCGCAACAATTGGAACTTCACCGCCACATACCAGTATTATCCAGGGTGATGGCATCACCACCCCAGACATACTTGGGGTTCAGGTTTGTGATGTGGATGTTCTGAATGATGATGTTGTTGGCTCCGGACACGATCCTCAGTCCCTTGCCCTTGATGACACCGGCGCTTCCCTGACCAACCAGAGACTTGTTGGACTTGACGGTGATGCCCAGGCTGCCGGCATTGTCGTAGCTGACTGAGACCTTGGGGGCATCTGGTTCATAGTTGTCGCACCAGCTGTTCTTGTTGATGGCGACCTGGCATGCAGAAGCCGTGCCCCATGGAGCGCATCCAGTGCCCGTGGTGGTGCCTTCGGTGCTGGTGAAGTCGAAAGTCTTGGTGAGGATGATGACACGAGCAGAGCTGTCGCCGAGGTAAGAAACCAGTTCGGCGTTAGTCGAAGGATAGACGGGGGTGGCGCTGCCGCCACCGGTCACACCCTGGGCGAAGCCCTCAGCAGCGCCTGTAACGCCGGCACCAGAAGCGAGCTTCGCGAAGGCGGTAAGAGCCGCGCCGAAAAATATTGTAGACTTCATGGTGGTTCTTGACTCAGACTGGGCGGTAAAGAGCGAGAGGGAGAATTTGTCAAGTCATCGTACCTACATTATATTATATACTGACTCCGAGACCCTCCCCAAAATTTCGATAGGTTCGAGAACATCATGGCAGTCTATGTGATCGCATGCATTGCAGTCCTAGTCTAATTCCCAGTAGCAGGATCTAAACCTAATCTTGCCTATCATTTCCGACACTAGATCTACTACTTCGTTAACATTTCCACATAACACCACAAACAGTGGGGTCCATAGAATCTATCGGGATCTCGCCAGCGAGTAGAGATAAGCGTGCCTAGGTAATTATCGGATTTAGATTTCATAACGAAACTTATTGTCGAGCTTAAGATTCATTTTTTATTTAGTCAGGGGAGGATACGGGGGCTACTCTAGTAATGGTATAGGGAGTGAAATACTCCATAAAGTGGTCCATTTATGATTTAGTACTAATAGCGTCCTTAAAGCTAGGTCACGATCTAGGCCATTACCCTCGAAAGTTAGCCCGAGGTTCGCCTTCCTTAGTGAAAGGCTTTAATAGCTTTTTCGTATGCTTTTCTTCAGGGTTTTGCGGATAGGAGTATTAAACGGTAGTACATACGACGGGGAGAAAGAGGGATAGATCTATTTTCACCTGTTTCTAGCCGCTCCTTCCATAATGTGCCGATGCCTTAGATCATTGCTGCTGTGGTTGTAGCCGTTAGTTTGTTATTGTTGTTAGTCTTTGCTGTTATTGGTTATTCCCGTTGTTGAATAGGTGATGTATTATTTGTATGTAGTGTGTAAAGTCCCATTTGAACTTATAAACCGCGAGGAAATAATATTGTTTTAAGTATAAATATGGTAGGTTTGAATTGGGTCGAATGGTTTCTTAGAATAATTGGGTTGCTTACCGCTGGATTTGAACTAACCGGTTTTTTGTATATATATATGAAAACCCCTTCAGGTGCTTAACCACTGTACTAAGTGGGCATAACGAAACTTATTATCACATGCACCTTTCTCATAGTCAAGCCTTCCTGCCTTTTGATTAAATTCAATCCGGACCTAATGAACCCTATCCGACAGAGATTCAGGGGGGATATAACTAGTACCAATTTCTTCAGGCTCTGGTCTATTTATTTGGTGAAAGTAGTCATATCAAATGTGAGTTTCGGTGAGAGCCTCCCAGTCCGCTAAGAAGGTGAATGTAAGCCTAACAAGATGCCTATCATGTTGTTGATTAGGTAGATTCCCAATATCCCTGCATAAGATGGTTATTCACTCGCGCCATTGGAGATCAAAAGTGCAAAAATCATGCATGATAATGTTGTCCCCTCTCAAGTCTAACCAATCACCCCTGAATTCAGCTCAGCCTCTTGGTGGCAGTGGGGGTGGCGTGGATGCACCTTTTTCGGAGTTCGAAATAGACTATAAGAGTTCTTTCTTCGCCAACTTGATTATCGCGTTGTATACACCTGCTTGATTGAGGTCGTTTGAGATTAAGCTATGTCATAATAACAAGCTTCCGCCATGTCTAAAGCATTGGTACTAGCTGGTCAGCTGAAGCCTGAGGTTAGATTGGGGCAATCATTATCCGAATTTGCCCAAGCTCTAGATGACAAACATCGCAGAAGGTTCACTAATCTACGAGCGAACTCGATGACTACCCCTACAGCTGCAGACGTGATAAAGGTTACCGAAGAGCTAAATAGAGAAGGAGCTAAGCGCCATAGAGTCTGGAGACCGTTCTCTACGAGGCTAGTAGCATTCCTCAGCCGCATCCAGGCATTCGCCAGCATTGGCGACGTTATAGTTGGTGGCTCACAGAACCTTATTGCGTCTGGGGTATGGTGCGCTATAAGATTGTGTCTCGAGGTAAGTAATAGGGCTTAGTAATGCTTAATCTCTCTTCATCGAATACCTTGTCTATGACCTAATCAGTAATCTAACGACCTGACAGTCTGCTATTGGTTTTCTCAGTTATTACGACAAGATATCATCTCTTTTCATGAAGCTCGCCACCGCTTGGTCGCTTTATAACGACTTCGCTAAACTGTTCACGGAATCCAGAGAGTTGCAGTCATTCTCATTAGAATATATCATAGGCACTGTGCGTCTTTGTGAGAAGATCGTACTCTTCACAAGAAAATCTACTCTGGCTCAATTTGCTTCCTCGATGCTATCCTCCTTCGATAACGAGTTTAATCCACTCTTGACAGAAATTGACCAATGGGGCAAATTGATTGAACAGAAGTCCAACATTCTCTCTGCACGTTTCACATTCAAAGCTGAGACCAATGCCATCGAACGTAACACGAGTATTATACGGCATATAACGGGTGATTCAAAGAGACAACGGAGATTCGACCATAAATATCGGCTACTTCTCTCCTTGTCCCCACATCAAGGAGTATATGAAGCCCTATGGCGCCGTCAGAGACGAAAAGGTACATGCCGTTGGATTTTCGAGACGTCTGAGTACAAGTCGTGGCGTAGCCGAGATACCTCATGTATGTTATGGCTGGACGGTAGCATGGGAAGCGGCAAGACCGTCACATTGGCTAATATCGTCGCCGACATCCACTTACACCAACCATGTCTTTACTTCTTCTGTGTATCCAAGGAGCCATCATCATTAAGCTGCAGGGGCTTCCTTGGTAGCCTTGCATATCAATTACTGCGAAACCTTCCTACAGAAGATCCTTTTTGGAGTTCATTTAACCCGGACGAAGCAGTGACCAACCCAACCACATACGAAGGGATTGCGGATCTACTCCTCCGAGCTATGTCCAATGATGAGAGATATTTCCTCGTAGTTGACGGTGTGGAAAACTGCAGTAATGATGAGGCAGATGCTATCATCACATTTCTCTCTGATCTCATGAAGAAAAAGACTGTTTTGCTTTGCTCCTCCGGCACGCCTAGGTCAAAAGCTCAGACAATTCTTTCCTCTGACATTGATGAGCAGAGCAAAATCTACGTCACGCTGAATAATCAAAGCCGCTATAAGGAAATCGAAGACTTCATCATTTGTGAAGTGGAGCGGAGGACGACTTCACGGCCACTGACCTCAAAGCTAAAAGATCTCATAACAACACAATTGACTTCCGGCGCGCAGGGGATGTAAGTTCTTCAATGAGACTAGAGTCAAGTGCGTGTCTAACTCGTCTTGACAGGTACCTCTGGGCCGCGTTACAACTTGAGGCCGTACTGCCCATGAATTCCGATACAGTCGTTTCCACGGCGGACATTTGCAACATTCTCCAAAATTTACCTAGGGACCTGCCGGAAGCTTACGACCAAGCGCTTGCCAGAGTCAAGGACCAACGATATGGCAACAATCATTTCAAAATTGTGGCTGCTAGTAAATACCCACTATCTTTAGACGAATTACAAGTCGCCGTAACCGTTGTTCCAGGAAACACCACTTGGAATGCAGCAGCGCTTCCCCTGGATCCAGCAGTTGTTGTTTATGTCTGTGGTGGAAACCTCCTTGAGATTGATGAAGAGGATGGCAGAGTTCATTTCATCCATCACAGTGCATTACTCCATCTTCTATCCGTTTCCGACCAACGCCCTGCTACCCCATTCCATTTCTCGCCAGAGGATGCTGAGTTACACATTGGCTCGGTCTGCGTGACATATCTCAACTACAACATTTTCGACACCAGAGTAGCCACGCAACAAAGACTATATGCAAGCAATATCACCGACAAGGTGGTGGACGTGGTGACCGAAACCAAGCCGATACTGAATCAGTTAATGGGTTACGTTGTCCGTCATCATCGTCGTAAGAATTCCTTCGACATGGATTTTCTCCACCAAATTCTTGATGCGAAAGACCAAAAACCTCAGGTGGTTCTATCATTCCTCCCCTATGCATCATCAAATTGGTTGGAACATACGCACACTTTAAGTAATGATACCAATACATGGAATTATTGGATGAACCTCATGACTGGTAAACTAAGTCATGTTCAGTTACCCTGGGCAGCCCAAGATTACCGGACGTCTTCTCTCGAATGGGCTACCCTACATTCTCATGGACCTCTATTCAACTATAGCTTGCTCTATGAGAAGACGAGACAAACGGATATAGAAATGGTCATCCGCTTGACTAAAGGCGACCCAAAGGCAGTTGATATAGAACCAGAATTGTGGTCAGATATCATCGCACGCTGTATAACAATGGGTATATATGATTGGGACACAATCAAGTATTTCTTGGACGCTGGAGCGAGTCCGTTTAAAGAGCACGGAGCCAGCTCACTGGAGCCCGTCAAACTGCTATTCAGCGACTTATGTGTTAAGGGATCGAAGCTTCAGAATTTCCTTACTCAATTTCTTGACCATCCTGCAGTATGGTATGACTTCGATCAACAGCGTCATTGGAAAACGGACGACTGGGCGTCTTTACTCATAGATGCAATTCGTTTGAGATGGACAGATGTCTCAATACGTCTTATCAATCTTGGGATTGAAGTAAATCGTCATCCACCCAGAGACTCGCCATTAGGAGCTGCTGTGCATTTCGCTAATCAAGACGTTACGAAAAAGCTTATACGTGTTGGAGTCAGTCCATCAATGTCATACTTCAACAATAAACCAGCAATTTTAGTCGCCTTTGAGGGCTGGAAGGCTGCTCGTGGGATACCAGATGAGAGGCAACGAATTCAAAACATCGCTCAACTACTCCTAGTCACCGAGCCAAGAGTTTTTGATACATTCAATACCTTCCTATGCTCCTCTAAGGGGGCACCATTCCTTTCTTCGAATCACGACAAGGGCACAATGCACTTTGCATTTTTTGCCGGCGAAAACCCCGACGCCCTGAGTTCTGACGGTCGAACTCAATTACACATCTGGCTAGAACAACTTCAAGAAAGCGGCGCAATCATTGAATATAATAGGGCTGAGGTGCACCGTTATATTTCTATCTTGATAAATCAATGCGGGGCAAATCCAAACATCAGATGCCACAAGGGGGTTTCTCCCGTAGAGATTGCGTTGCGCTTTGGGTACAACAGTATTCTTCGCATGATGCTGAACAAGGGGGGAGATGCAAACGGGCTGACGAGTACAGGTACCACTTTTCTTCACCTGGCAGCTATACTGGATAATGTTGAGGCATTTGAGCTATTAGTCGAGCAGGGGGCTTCCATCGATCAAAAAGACTCATCTGGTTTGACTGCGTTGGATAGAGCGGGTGCTGATATCAAGAAATGGAAACGCCGGCTGATTACTACTTCTTGGTTAATGGATTGATTTCGCTACCGAGGTACATAGTTCCATTTAAAGAGTGTAATCAGGTAAGCGGTTTCCTACACGGTGGAGTGGGTAGCTGCATATTTCCCCTGCTGCTGCCTGGTTAACACGTCTAACAACGAAGCCAACCAACATCTGTTCCTATCCGCATCGTAATTCGTTCTCTTTAGTATTCCACGTAAAAATTACGTTTATTTACCCTCAGAATTATGAACAATGTCTAAAGCACAAGAAACTTGCGCGCATGAAGCCCTGCAGTTGGAACCCTCAGCGCACGCCGAGGAAGTTGGATACAAGCGGCCCGATGCTGATCAGAGGTCTGCTGCGTTGACCAAGTCAGGACGCAAGCCGCCTCCTGCGTATCTAGACGACATGCCCTTGAGAAGGAAGACGAGGTTGGCGCACTCGGAAGAGCAGAGTTGGAATGAAGACCAAAACATACCCCAGGCCTTCCCTGCTCCATTGGTCTTACCAAACGACGAGCTAGCCTGGGACCCCAAGTACTCGCCGCAGTCCTTTCGATCATGGAACAATATAAAGGAGCGCAATAAGCCGAATAAGGAGTTGACTTGGTCGCATACGAGGCGTAAGACCCTATATGTTGCTGCCGTGCCTGAGATTACACCTAGCATGGTCTTCATGGAAGAATGGCTTGAGCCTAGAGTCGGAAAGGAGGCTATCTCATCTACGCCAGAGAAGTTGGCGTCGCCACCGCTCGAAGACCTGATCAAATACATAAGCGCATTCTACCACGGCATGCCTGTAAAATATTTGCCGGGTTTACAATTCAAGCCATGGAAGGGGCCGAAAAAGCCGAGTAGCAATCCCAACATCGTCCCTAAATACGTCGGCCTTGGCGAAGGCACATCCTGCACCCGCATCCGCGCCAGATCATCACCTGACTGTGTCTTCAAAGGCCAACTCAACCTCAGTGATCTCCTTGATGCCGCCATTTATCTATTACCCGAAGACGCGTATTCAATCCTTCTGCTCATCAATCACGACATGTACGAAGACGAAGCAGACGACTTTTGCTGTGGGAGGGCATACGGAGGCAGCCGAGTTGCCGTCGTCTCTACTGCGAGATACCATCCTGCCCTGGATGACCATGCCGAAATCGACTACGCGCACATGTGGCCTGCTTCTCATTGCAAGTCGTACGTACAAAATCTGCACGCGGCAGGTCTCCAGCCAGAACGGAAACGAGCGAGGAAGAGCAAGCCCGTTGGAGATCGATCCTGGCCAATGTGGGCCGCCGTTGATGCGGTAAAAACCATAAAGAAACCGTCGACCGCCGAGGACCGAAGCGGCTTATGGTTCTCGAGAGTCGCGAGGACGGCTGTGCACGAGCTTGGCCACTGCTTCGGCATGGACCACTGCGTCTACTACGCTTGTGTCATGCAAGGCACGGCGAGCATTGCAGAGGACGTACGACAACCTCCGTACCTGTGCCCCGTGTGTTTAAAGAAGATTACCTATTTCCTAGCTGTCGAATTTGAGCTCAAGGGAAAGATCAGCGAAAGGGAGTACGTAATGAGCAGGTATTCGGAGCTTGCAACGTTTTGCGACTCGTGGAAGAACGTCGGCATGTTTGCTGGATATAAAGCATGGCTCTGTGCGAGGCTTACAAAATTTTCAAAGGAACAAGAAGGTAGTTAGATTCTTCTGGTGAACTCTAACAGTAAGTTCGCCTTTTCCAGGCGGGAAAATGAATAGTATCTGGCCGAGTCTAAGTGATATACTGTAGGAGTCTGACTACGTACCTTATTGCGATGCAGTGTGGGTGGAGCGGAGAGGAGGCCATAGGATGAATGGCCATGGCTGTCAATGTTAGTAGCATCACTGGCGATCTGTATTTCTACACCATTTCCATGCCCCGACATTGCGATCCCCAGAAAGTGAGTTGAGAATTCGATCCATTTTCCCAGTTCGGGGCCGAAAAATAACAGGTCAAAGCCGAGGCGCCGCTCTACGGCTGCACACGCTCAGGGAACCAAGCAATCAAGGCGGCAGATTAAACGGACCGATGGGAAGAAATGAGTTTGATCGAACAACCTTATGCAGCCCGTGTTTGCGGTCCATACCTTCGTTAAAGTCCGCGCCGTGGTCATGGGTTCGTCTTCAGTTTCCGAAAGAATGCACCGAACTCCAGCCCAGGGCATGTTTCGAAGAGGCCTTCGATATGCTCATTAGCTCCGATGACCTCCCAAACGTGACGTATAAGCTTTATATCTCTGTCCCCAGCTAATTGTAACTTGTATGTCGTCGTTCTCCCCTTCTCTTATCTAGATCTGGGTTGCTTCCCGATGCTGACGAAGCCCATCGCCGGTTCTTGAGCTCGTGAATCAAGAGCATGATTCCTAGGAACAAGTAGAGGACGTAAAAGGCGAGGAACCCGATTTCGACTCATTGTAGTTTGGTGAAGCGTGGTCTGAAAGTTGGGGGCGACATCTATGTGGTTTTTGCCGAAACGATGGAGAGAGTATCATTGATAGACACGGGGGTCATGTTCGTTGTGGTTTCCTGTTGATTAATTTCGATTGGGCAAGGACTTCGAATCGTTCACGGTATGCCGCTGACTTTCAGGGCATCGTACTGGAAGATAGGGGCCCAAGATCTTGGACTACAAAATCACGAATTGCAACAGTCACAGGTCTTTATTGATGCTTGGTTGGTATCTGCGATTCGGGTTATTATAGCTGCATTCAGTCGCTGTAAATTAGTGATGCGGTAGTTGTGTTAATATTGAAGCGGTCGGATATATCCGGAGGAAGATGCGATATATCCCCTAAGCAATTGATGCATGCAAATGTCAAGCATTTCGCACGTTCCTTGGTATGACAACCGGTCAGATGGTGAGAGGTAGCGAGTCGACTACGTGCGGACAACAATCAACGGCATTCCCGATGCAAGCGCTCGGGGTCGGTCGCCGGCTTGTAGGTCTTATCGCCGACATTAGTTGTCTCTCGTAGTCGTTTGACACAAACTTAATTTCTGCATAGCAATTCTCTCCTGTCAACAATAATCATGCCATACAAAAGGGGGCAAGGAGCCAATGAATCAAACTTCTGCTGTAGGTGGAAAACGGCGGTCTGCAAGTACAGTACGTACCTATTTAGCCAGAGCGCCGCAGCTTTAATATTGAATGGAAATCAAAAAGGGATGCCATTACGTCAATATTACGACCCGGCTCTCTGGACGCGGGAAGTATTTATTCGTCTGCATGTCCGATCCCGACGGGCTCATCGGATGAAGAGAGGCAAACAATAATACGTGTGATCAAGAACGGTCAAGCACTTCGGAAATGAATTTTCTATCTTCAAGCCGATACACTTGGAAAGATGAAAAGAGACGCACTTTCTCATCAAACAACTGGAAGATCAAGATCATCAATACCTTATTGTACAGTGACTGAGTGAACATTTATGAGTAACATCCATATATGCAAGTATTCGTAGCGGATATCGTAATAGACACGCACTATTTATGTACGTAGTCTCATGGGTATAGGTACCTAAAGTGGCAGACTAGCGAACGCATATGCATGCACGACGCCGGCAGATCTGCGTTCGTTGTGACAGGACAGGCAATCTTGGAAGTTGCCGAGAATCAGACGACCTAGATTCAGATACCGAGAGAAAGAATCTCAATTCCTATCTCCTATCGAAGCTTGCCTTCTAGAAAATTATTTTGCTTTGCAGCTAGAATTCTTTGTGGAAAACGCGCTGTAAGTGCCATGTGAGCACTCACAACTGCATTGTATCGAGTACACCTTTAGGTACATGTAGGTAATGTACCTACCACGGATTAGGTCGCGCCAATTAACCGTTGTGGGGTCAATCTCTTTCAGGTTAAATTATGGATCGTTCCTTATTGACGTAACTCTATTTTACTCTGAGTCTCCCAGCCAGTCGAGTTCCTCAAACCGAACACAAGCTCCACAACGACGTACCGCAAGGCCGGTGACCACTTTATAAACGGAGATCCGAGCTGTTGCGCCCGGAGATTCGAAGATGCTCGGAGTTGTCTGATGAAATTTCAACATCGATGATGTGTCTTTGGCCCCCCCTGAAGCCCAGTCGCAGCGGCAGTGACTGTATGTTGCATATTCAAGGAATGTTATGTCAGGCGAGGTATGGTATGGTATGGTATGGCAAACCATATATATAATAGTAGCCATGGATGCATGCAACGGCGATCCGGCATGTTTTCCTCAACCACAAAGGAACAATACCACCACATACCTATCACTTACCTTCACCAATACTAAAATCTCTTCTTAACTTCAATGGTTAACTTCCCAAACTTACCCTCTATTTTTCGAAAGTGGTTCAGCATGGCAGAGGAAGATAAGCAACTTAGCATCATCATAGTCGGATCGGGACTCGCCGGTCTGGCCGCCGCCCGCATCTTGCGGGAGAAGCATCAGGTCACCGTGTATGAGCGAGGTGAGCCGTCCACCGCCACAGGCGGCCAAGGTATCGCCAACTTCCCCAATGCAATCAAGATCATGCGCCAAATGGGCTTCGACGCCGAGCGGACCGGATCCGTCCCCATTCAGGGGTTCAGGACGTTGGACAAGCACGGCAACCTGATCTTCGACACCGAATTCCCCTTCCAAGAGAAGTACGGCGCCCCGGCCCTGGCCCACATGAGGGTCGACTTCCGAGCCGAACTGCTACGTCTCGCCACGGCTCCGTCCAAAGAACTGGGCATCGGTGGTGAGCCGGCCAAGATTGTATTCAACAACGGCGGTAAGGATATCGATGGCGAGGCGGGAGAGCTCACTCTCGATGACGGAACAAAGGTCAAGGCAGATGTGATCATCAGTGAGTGCCCTGACTAAACGTCGCTGCTGATGCACGGTTAGCTAACAACGACACTAGTCGCGGACGGCATCCACTCTCGCTTGAGACCGAAGATTGCTGGGCCCAACTGTCCCACACCCAAGAAGAGTGGCCTGACCTGCTGCCGAGTGGCCGTCACCGCCAACGAAGCCATCGATGCTCTCGGTAGCCTACCTTCTTGGTGGCAGGAGCAGAAGACCGGCGACCGACGCATCATGGTCTTCGAGGCCCGCGACGGCTCCGACAGGATCATGGTCGTATATGGTCTCCGACACACCAGCTACATGAACATGTCGTGCATCTTCGTCACGAAGGAGGAGAAAGAGAGCACGACCAACTCCTGGTTCGCGGACGGCGACCGCCAGGAGATGCTGGATATATTCCACGACTTCGACCCCAGCTTAGTGAAGCTTCTTGGGTAAGCACGCATCCACCTCCCTTTTGTATTTTGGTTCGATGGACTGAGTGACAGCTAACGATCGTGCAGCGTCGCAACCGAGGTGAAGTTGTGGGAACTCCAGGACATCGAGCCCCTCGACACATGGACCAAGGGCCGCGCGATCCTCATCGGCGACGCCGCGCACGCCATGACGCCTCTGCAGGGCCAGAGCGCCAACATCGGCATCGAAGACGCCGAGGCGTTCAAGCTCCTGATGCAACCCGGCGTGAGTCGCAAAGACGTCCCGACGATCCTGAAGCGCATAGAGGATGTGAGAAAGCCTCGCGCCCTCGCCGTTCTCAACAACACCAGGAAGACGAGCCGCGGCGTCAGCGGCGAGGAGAGATATAAGGTTATGGATGAGAACTGCACTTACGACGGGATCATGAAGGTTCTCGAGGACCAGAAAATCCAGTAAAGGGGTGCAAATCCAGGGGCAATTTAAAGCATAGGTATCTAGAGGAAAATGGGGATTTTAACGAGTGATGAACGACCGTTGCATATATATCTTTTAATGATATCTGTTATATAGGTAGCCAGCATGCATAGGAGCCACGGAGCGGAGTTTCTCTAGACTTTCCCTCGCTACCTAACCTACCTACCCGGTTAATTAGAAATCTTTCGAACTTATTCGTCTTCTGCATACATGTACCCTTCAACTCATTACACGCAGCAAGAGTCCACCCTAGCCTGATACATTTGCTTCCATTCTTTTCGACACCTGACCATCGTGAGCTTGCTGGGTACCTAGGTGACCGTGCAGGATTGTCAGAGCCGCAAAGTTACACTGCTAATTCTTGTCCTGTGGCTTGCATGGTGCGTTATGTAGCCACCCGTCGCTCCGTGTCGGACGATGATCCTTCAGGATTATCTCAATCTCACTCCTTTCATGCAAGCCACCATCGGCAACGGATAGAAGACATTTTGGGGGCCATGCATTGAAAGCCATTTTAAGAAGACCCCGTGCGGGTCAATTATCGGCCGGCCGTGGGGGGTGGAATGAATTGAGCAAAATGGAAGAAAGTCATGGTCTGATTGTGAGAACAAATATTCATCTCCATTCATGTTGTCGCCCGAGGTTTGGAGATAGGATGACTTCCATTGATATTACCAGCTTAGTGCGATTGTCCTGAAAACAAGACCCGTTGTAGAGCATGCCACGGGAAACTAAACTGTTTGAAGCATGGAAAGGTGGAGAGCTATGTAAAGTAGGTGGCTACCCTCAACTTGTAGGCGGACAGATAACTGCTGAGTATGCCAAAAAATTAAAGTCGTTGGCATCGGATTGTGGCTTGCAGCTACAATTACTGTCAATCAGTCTATACAAACCTGCATCAAATTACACCAACGTTATCGCTACGGCATTCGGCTCAGCATGGCGTCCCAAAGTCTAGACTTGAGTGGCTTGCCTCAGAAAGCCCCCTCCAAACCTAAGAAGGCACTGCGATATGCAGACGTAGGTGCAACTTTGTCGCTTAAATTACCTGCTTTTGGCCCTGTGCTCTAACATTTAGATAGGTCGCAGTCACTGCCTCTGCTAAGGAATTTGATGGCGTCTACCGTGGCAAGCAGTATCACCCTGCTGACTTCCCACACACTCTAACGCGGGCCTTCGCTGCGGGCGTGGAGAAGGTCATGTTGACGGGGATGTCACTATCGGATGTTGGTGCGAATTTCGCGATTGCGCAGTCTTACCCAACCCAGTGCTTTGTCACGATTGGCATTCACCCCTACCATGCCGTCGAGCTTGATTCCGGGGGAACGACATACTTGGCACAGCTAGCCGAGAGTCTTCGAAACGCGTTGGCTTTGACACCTTGTCCTGTCGTGGCGTTCGGCGAGCTGGGCCTAGATTACGACCGGCTGAACTACGCATCCAAGGAAGTACAGATTCGCGTGTTCAAGGCGCAGTTAGATTTGATCGTGGAGAACAACTGGGGACTACCCTTGTTTCTACACTGTCGTGCGGCATTCGACGATTTCGTCGACGTCATAACACCATACTTAGACCGACTACCACGACGGGGATGGGGCTTAGTGCACAGCTTCGTCGGGTCTACGACGCAGATGGAAAAGCTGGTCGAGCTCGGCTTCGACATCAGCGTCAACGGGTTTAGCTTCAAGGATAGAGAGAGCCTGGATATGGTAGCCGCAATTCCGCTGGAGCACCTGCAGATCGAGACGGATGCCCCCTGGGGAGAAATCAAGAGCACGAGCGAGGTGGCGAAGCGGTATCTGGCTAATGCACCTCCGCTGCCGGCTAGTAAGAAGAGGGATAAGTGGGATACGGCATGCATGGTGAAGGAGAGGAACGAAAGTTGTACGATTGAGAGAGTTGCGTACATCGTTGCTGGGCTGAAGGGGATCACGGTTGACGAGGTTGCTGACGCCGCGTGGAGAAATAGCGTGAATATGTTTGGACTTGGCTTAAATGAGAGGTAGTAAACATACATCCATGAAGATCTTCGTGTCAACTATCTTAAGCTCGGTGTCAATGTGTTACATAGCGGCTATGAAGGAATGCTAATGCGAACTTGGCACTCGGTAGACATGAAAAAGGGGGTGAGAAGCTTGGTTTTGAAGTTGGATACTATTAATACTTTTAACCTTCTTACCACATGACTCGTACATACATCGAAGCTTTGACTATGGATTCTGTACAACGTCGGCAAATGTTGCTTGCATGGACCTCTCCTGCTTGTTCCCGTTCCTATATTGTTCCGTGTAACATGGACTGCCCGACAGGGCCTGAGGGCCTGGAATTCAGGTACCTTTTTGATGCCGTGCGAAGATCCCCTGTCCGTCGGTGCGCCCTCAGGCCCTTACACCCTTGTAAACACGTGATATGCTGTACGTGCCCTTCACGTGGGGTCGAATCAGATAAACCACTTTAATCAACGCGCATGTTCGCGAAGCCTGCAAGTTAAATGTTCACTAATCATCAAATACATCCTCGGGCTTTGGTCGACTATCGACCCATACACACCGGTTCAAGCTGGTTAGAGGATCCATTTTAGGATTCATTAGCAGGTCAATTACGAAATACCTGCACAAAAAAAGTACAGCACTTCACGGCACAGCAATCCCAACTTAGGATTCTTAAGCGAAACAGCTACCGTATTAGCGGTCACCGCTCGATATAGCTGACGCAACCCGGAGGAGTGGTACGGCTGATTAAGGTCAGCCCAAGACTGCAACGCTTGCCCCTGGGGTCGGCACGGAGAACCAAGGAGGTTTCTCGGTCTCTGCATCTGTATCGGTGCACAACATGGGGCCTGGGCCCTTGTCAATGCCTGTCGGAGCCCGCGCCCTCCATGTCCCAGCCAAACGCTGGCGTTCACGCTCAGTATACTGGGGACAATGTGCAACATCATGGTAGGCAGCTTGGTGAGCCCTATTCCGGGCATAACGGCTTTGATTTGTCGACACACCCTCTCCCGACAACATCAATTCCACCTTCATTCTCTTCTGACATTTACCCGCCCAATTCTTCTGGCTTCGGAATAGCTTCCAACCGACCGGACGAAAGCTCTAACTTAGCTACTGAAGCTCTGGCTCAAAAAGCCTCTTGGAGTAGCGGAGCACAATCCGTTCCGCAGATAGAGAGTTTCGATTTCCGAATACCTACGGGTGACGCACCAGTGTCACTGTCGGAGGCCACCCCAATGCGGTACTTTCATACCAACTTGGCCGTGCTTAGTGCTGACCAGTACGATAACGATCGCTACTCTAAACGTCCTACCACCAAAGTCAGCCTGGCCAAAGGCAAACCAAAGTCTGCCGTTACAGTGGTGCCTGCTGACAGCGCTCCGAACCCGAAGAAGCGGGGGCGGAAACCGGCTTCTGATGACGAGGAAAGAGAATCGACGGAGCCTGCAGGGGAAGCCAAAAGGACCAGAGGTCGCCCACGACTTGACACAAAAGACCAAACACCTACCGAGGTTAGTGATTATTTCTGAGTGCTTTCCTTTTTCCTGCTACTGCTTGTATAAAACAACGTTCGCATGTAAACCGTGCTAGGATCATCTCAGCTTGAAAATTGTAGAGATGTATATTAGTGCTTACATACACCCTAGCGTCGCCGAACTCAAATTCGACTTGCGCAGAGGGCATATCGGAATCGAAAGGAAAGCGCTATCACGGACCTCCAAGCCAAGATCAATGACCTTAAGGATGTCAATACAGAGATTAACAACGCCTATCAAAACCTATTTGATTATGCGGCACAGCGTGGACTTTTGAATCAGGCGCCCGAGTTTGGACAGCAACTGCAAAGGCTTCAAGATCTTATCAAGCAAACTCAAGAGAAGGACAGTCCTAGGGCTAGCGAAGAAGATAGCCACTCGGACGACGCTCTTCAAGAAACACACAGGACTGAAGATGTAAGCAGCTCCAATGAAGGCCTTGTCTCTACGCAGCCGGAGGTGCAGCCAACCCATCTGTGGGCTGGACTCCAGGTGTCGCACGAACCCGTGGTTCAACAAGACATATTAGCGACCACATCTAACTTGGACCCTGCATTACGTAACCCCCAAGAACAGTACGAGATTGTCACGGCGCCTACTCACAATAATGCGAGCTTTGGGCCCAACTTTTCTATCGACCCAAATTTCATAAATCCAGTGCATTCTAATTGGGCGCAGCACCCATGGAACCGACTTACTGGTCCTCGGACAATGTCGTTCAACGAGTGGGCGTTTGCTCGGAGGTTGCACCGCCACTGCGTCGAGAGAGCATCCGTCCTCGCCCACATGCCCAATCCACCTCCGGATAGGTTGAATCGTGTTTTTGGGTTTGTTGCGCTATTTGAGACCATGGATGAGATTCGATCACGATCGAGGGCGACGCTGGATCGGATAAGGGACCAGCCCCTGAATTACTGGGAGCATCCTTTCCATAGTCTCGGCGGCTCCGGCACCCATTTCACCGGCCAAGAGGATGCTTCTACTAGTCTCGCAGGGTCATCGTCTTACCAAAGTACGGGGTTCGGCATTGGGCCGTACAACGAGCAAGTGATGAAGGTGCGCGACACCATGTTGGGAGTTTCGCAGTATATCAACATGACTGGTTGGGAGGGCACGTGGTATGATGCTGGCGAGGTAGAGACCTACCTCGTACAGAATGGCATCGTCATTCCAACAGCTGCCGACATATACACGGTGGAGGTCCCACCCAATGCATTCTCCGACGTGCAGTCACCGCCCCAGATTCAATTGATGCAGACTATACCTCCGAATGCTACTCATATGTCGCATAGCATGCCACACAGCAGTTCATCCTATCATCCCGGCATACCTGCCAGTGCGCCACTGGAGATGAGCGGTGCGGCATTCGAGGTCCCTACCAGCATCGGCAGTAGTGCGAATCTTCTCCCAGCGCGAGACGATCCGTGGGCCCCCGTTTCCGTTACGTCGAGTCTGTACGGTGCCACACAAGCCGCGGATGGCGGCATCCCGTCGTTTACCGGATTCGATAACATGGGATATGCCAACTCCGCGTCATACCTATTCCCACACCACGTGCAGACAGCCCCGACTCCGATGGCGAGCCCGAAGAGGGTTCTGCTGGATGTAAATAAATTTATCGACCGTGAGACAACCCCCCTAATTTAACATCTTGACCAATGCTAACTTTTGC
Organism: Hypoxylon fuscum; assembly: GCA_022578945.1. Taxonomy (NCBI): domain Eukaryota; kingdom Fungi; phylum Ascomycota; class Sordariomycetes; order Xylariales; family Hypoxylaceae; genus Hypoxylon; species Hypoxylon fuscum. The sequence continues at coordinate 3,291 of MU399937.1, read as the reverse complement.
AATAGGACTGATATCCCACGCAACATGTCTTGGTCGATCTCCCGCTTTTAGACCGAAAGACATCGCGGCCTCATTTTGGGACTCCGTGATCGCTGATTGATGTACATTATATGGTAGATATGGCGTGTGCGTTGAACTTGAACTTTTGACATAGGCAATATATATACGGGGCAAATGGATTATAGGAGTTGATATAGCGAGCGATTCATTTATGTATATACATCTTATATACCCAGGCAACAGGGCGGAAATGTTGATTCCGAGTTACAAATTCATATAAGGAGGCGTAGGATGGTCTATAGTGATTATGCCCGAAAAACAAGGGGTATGCGTAGATACGCAGAGCCGACCGTTCACAAACTGAGACCATGATACATATATCTTATAGAACTACCTAAGTAATCGCTTAGTCCGTGGTCTCGTATCCGGCCTTGCATTCTCTCTTTTTTCTTCCTCCACATCGTGCCCCTCCACCCCTTCCCGCATCTTGGCCTCCCACCGCGCCCTCCTCTCCGCGACTCGCTGCGCCTTCTCCTGCGCGGCGAGCGCGGCCTCGGCGTCGATGAGCCGCCGCATGGCGTCGGCGCGCGCCACCTGGTCGATCCGCTCGCGCGTCAGCACGCCCTCGACGTGGTGGATGCCGTGCTCCAGCAGCGTCTGCCGGTACGTGTTGCGCGATCGGAACTCGGCGTCGATGGCGCGGGCTTGGCCGATCGCTGTGGCGGCGTCGTCTCCGTTACCATCTTTATTGTTATTTCTGTCCCTACCCATACTCCTACTCCCACTCCTAGTCTTGCCCTCATTCTTGTACGAAGTGCTTTCTTTTCGCGAACCCCTCCCCTGCTGCTGCTGCTGCTGCTGCTGCTGCTCGACCAGCATCCCCGCCACCAGCCGATCCCAGTCGTCCTCGCCCTCGGCGTCCGGCATCGCGCCGTCCCGGAGCGCGCCCACGGCCTCGGTGCGCGCGACGCGGCGGCGGATCTTCTGCGTCAGCACGCGGCTCAGCGCGCGCGGCTGCGGCTTGGTCAGGCGCAGGATCGGGAAGTCGGCGGCCATGTCCAGGCGCGGCACGGCGCGGCGCCCCGAGCCGCCGAGCTCGGCGGCGGCGCGCGGCCGCGACGGCGTCGCGTACACGGGCCGCGGGTGCGGGTTCGCGGCCGTCGCGGGCGCCGCGACGTTGACGAGCAGCGGCGCGGTGCCGGGCCGCGGCGCGGACGACGGCGGCCGCGGCGTGCGGCTGTACGGCGCGTGCAGCGTCTTCGCGTGCAGGCTGGCCTGGCGCTCGGCGAGGCGCTCGCGCAGGAACTGGATTATGGAGGTGTGGTCGTCGTTGGGTTCTGTGGTAGGGGTGGGGGTGGAGGCAGAGCGCAGCACCGAGAGCATCTGGTAGCCGGCCTTGAGGGCGGGGTACACCAGCCGCGGGCTCGTGTCGGTGCGGTTGCGGCGGAAGGCCTTGCGGACGAGGTGCGCGAGGGGGTTCGACGGCCCCCAGGCGGTCGCGAGATCATCGGGGAGGGGCACGCGGGGGGCTTGCTGCAGGAGCGCGCGGTAGAGGGCCAGGCCTGTCTCGTGTTAGTTAGGTACTTAGTATTACTGTATGTGGTGGTAAGCTGGGTAGGTAGTCACATGGAAACATACATGCTATCCGGTGCCGTGAGTTGCGCGCGGGAATGAAGAATGCTGGCATGTGGGCATTCGGGAAGAAACACCATTAATGGAATCCTGGTTGGGGGATGGGAAATGGAAATTCTAGATTTCCATCCAATGGCGGAAATGATTCCGCAGGTCACGTGCGTTTTCTTGTATTGGATAGTAGATTATGTATCGGATATTGAATATTGGGCACGGGATGGCGGATGAAGTCACCCGAGTAGAAAAGGTCAAGAGATAGAAGTCAAGAGGCAGAAGAGGAAAATGTCTTAATTCATTGTTCATCGCGATGCCAAAACTCCAGGCCTAATCCCGCATGCCCCCTTCCGAGCTAACCACCTATCCTCCTCTTCGATGCAGCAGATAGCTACATCATACATGTAACAATGATGCAATATGATCCGACCTCGGTAAGTCTAGCAATCGACAGCAGGTGCGTACTAAACGTTATCCTCCTCTTCTCGCATGATGCTGGATAACATGAACGACGTTCTGGTTTCTTCCATACGTAGGCCGCCCTCCTAATTGCCGGCGTAGACGGTTCCTTCGGGTGGTTGCGGCAGCTTCTTACACTGGCTCGACGCCATATATCTACACCATGGTACATTAGCATCTTTCTCATATTGGACTTGATTTATATTCATATATTGGAAACCACCAACCTCCGAAGCTCGATCAAGATGGTCTCCATCGTGTTCTCTCTCTTCCAGCTGGCCAGGCACGGCAGTTGGCTAGGGTCTACCATGCCGTTCTTCTGGTTGACGCAGGGCAGGTTGACCTGGCTGACGAACTGGATGGTGGGCGGCGTGTCGGGGTACTGTTCGCCGCAGTGCATCTTAACCGAGTAGATCCGGTTCTCGTGCACGCTCTGCCATCGTCCTCTCGTTAGCTTCAGGTCCACGTACGTGATCCGATGTAACAACGTACGTGAGGAGGTCCTAGGATGGTGCCGTTCCAGTCCGACATGAGGAGATCTTCGGGGTTGTCCAAGCCATAGGAGCAGGCCTCTGTCGTAGAGAAGCATATCACATTAGCAGAGGCTCGCGAGATGACTAGGTACCTATGGTTTGTTAATCCATACCAGCTCCTAAGCCCTTCTCGCCTTTCTCTAACTCCTCGAGGAGACGGAAATTTCGGGGAATCTTTGCACTCATGATGTGGGTAGTGTATGGGTAGGTAGCGAGTAAAGTATCGAGTAAGAGAAGCTTTGCAAAAAACAACAACAAGGCAGTAGACTACGAATATGTAGTATGGTACGGTATGGTATGGTGTGGTGTTGTGTGGTGTTGTGTTTGATAATGCCAATGCGGAGGAAAGATCGTCTAGCCTTATGCCGACTTGTATGAAGTAAGAAACATGAATGATGCAGGTGGAGGGGTGGCCGTGGGCATGGCGGGGTTCAAGCTTTCTATGTTGGTACAAATGTCCAAACCCGCCAAAGCGATAAAACCATGGATATATAACTTGTGCAATAATACATTTATAGGTATACTGTCCTACGCACTGTACGTGGGAGGTGGAATATTGTTATTTTTTACTTAGTTAATAATACTTTTTAATTATTTAAATATATATTTAATTTAATTATTTTTATTTTTTTTTATAATTATATTTATAAATAATTTAATTATAATTATATTT